>JXWZ01006202.1:0-11660 GCA_000956215.1 Anopheles farauti No. 4 | reverse complement strand
TTGGTGTTGTGCCTCCGTCTTATTTCCGGCACCCGATGGATGACCGGAGGCAGCAGCGGGCGTGTTACACTGCCCCAAACCACGGAGAAAATCCACGTACGCAGAAATTATTCTATCCCCCGTTCGCGGTTTGTTGGTGTGCCGCCGCCGTTAACAACCCCTGTTCTTACGTACGGTGTGATCTGTGTCCCCTTCCGCCCCGTACACACACGCCCCACCAACGGTGGACGGCATGAGAGGGGCCTGCTGAGTTAAGTGAGCATTTTGGTTCGGTGAGAACGAAAAAAGAATGAACCGAAAATTCTTCTCGCCTCGCTGTGTGGATCCGGTGAAAGTCCGTCAAACCGCGAGGTGAGCCTAGCGAAGAGTGATGTATTTTCGCAAATTTGTGAAATCCCCGTCTCCTTCCGACACAACAACGGTCATAGTGCAGTGAAAACAGCCATCTCACCTACCGGTGGTTGACCAAAGGGTGCAGGGTCGAAGATTTCGTTCACCACCTCTCATCGCGAACACTTAAAAACATACATACGCCCCAGCGAGTCGAACGAGAAGCAATCGTCTTTTCCTCCAGCGCAAATTTATCAGACAAACAGCGTGATGAACGTACATGCATGTGAGACGGGTCGGTGTTATTGTATGTGTGTGTGCGTGATGGAATGAAATGCCGGCGTACGGCGACGATCACCCGTTTCTGTTGGTGTGCGTGTTTGTGTCTCGAACCAAGCGCGCACCGCATGCTGCGTTTCGAAGATGATTTTCCCGGTTTGTGTGTATGTGTTTGTATTTGGTACTCTTTTCACGTTTAGCGATTCTCACTCGAGGCAGCGTTTTATGTTGAAGACGAAACATGAACTGACATGAATTATCTTTTCAACGGATTCTGCTCTGGATACGTTCAGTACATCTGGTAGTACTTTTTGTGTGCTAGAAACATACAAGACAAAGTTTGATAATGTTTGATGATGCAATAGAAGGCATTTAGAGCGAGCGAAATGATGCAATTCACCAAAAAGTCACTTCATCTTTTGGACTGTATTTATTCCTGGTTATTTGTTTTTTTTCGTCCAGTTTTTCTCACTATACAGTGTCGTTCCTTACCGACAGCGTTGTAATATGGAATCTTCTTCTGCTTTCCCTTTACAGACAGTGCGTCGCACGAATGACGAAACATCGAATGGAGTAGGAGATTCCTCTCGGTTGGATAATAAAAGCTTACCACCACCGGCGCTCCCTTTCTTCCAACAGCGCCGCGTGGTTTTTTATGTACGTGCGACTGGTGAATGGTGGGACGTAGTGGTCGCTGCTTCGGGGCCCGTGCAACATAAGAGCATCCGATGCTTTGGAAACGATGGCACCCGCTCTAACCGAGCCACTGAGCCAAAGCAAGCTGTCCTCTTCTGCTGCGTCGGGTGCCTCGCCGAGGACGAGCAGCAGTACGTCAACGACCGCCACCGCCACCTTCGGCGGTATAACCTTCATCAGGACGGACGACAGTATTCACGCCGACATACAACACCAGCAAACGCAACAATTGGAACACTTTGTGGCTGAGCAGCAACAGCAGCAGCTGCAGCAGGGGGAGGAACCGCAGTCGGTCGATGTAGTGATTAGCTCCACGACAACGACCGCTCTACACCACGACGGCGCGGGTGGGCTACAGGTGCCGGGAACGGTGGCAACAATGTCCATGCCGTTGGTAGCCAGCGACGAAGTTCGATCTACCACCGTCGATGATATCCAAAACAATAACAGCAGCAGCGGTGGACAAGCCCTCAAGCTCGACGCCGATACGAACCGTGATCTGATCGAGCTAGCCTTGGAACAGCTGCACCAGGACCCGACGATGGGTGGTGGTGGAGATGGAAGCGAAGTGCCGGTCGCCGCCAGTGACACCATGGCGGCCGCACACACCATTGACATAGATGCGGTCGCGTCCCATTCGGCAATGCCCAGTAATATGCTGCAGCAGCAGCAGCAGCAGCCACAGCAGCCCTCCGATCTAATACCGATGGAATTACCTCCGGCGCAGGGGATTATGTCCCAGGGAATGTTCCCGGATGTGGCGCAGCATCAATCGCTGCCGGCACCGGGCGGCATACTGGCCATGCCGGCCACGGATCCGAGTCAGTCCTCATCGTCGTCGCTCGGCGTTGGCGTGAGCGGTACGAACGAGCTCGGCATGCAGCTGAAGGAAAGCAGCGATATGGACCAGATGATCCGCGAACTGTCGACGGCTGACATCGATCTGCTGCAGGTGTTCAAGAGCTTCGACAACAACAGTCTGCTGCTGTTCAGCGACGTCGATATGGCGAACCTGTGCGAAGTGCCGGTCGGTGACGGTAGTCAACCGCAGTCCTCACCGAACAAGGACCGTGAACGGCTCGAGCAGCACGCCGAAATCGTGAAGATGCAGGCGCAGATGCAGCGCAAGCAGGATTTCCTCACACGGCGGCTCAGCAAGCTAAAGGCGCGGTATATGGGGCAGCACGTCAGCGAAGAAATTGCCGGACTGTTCGAGTACACGCAGCGGCACTGGAAGAAGCGGGAGAAGGAGAACGTCAAGCTGCTGAACAACATGGCGTGCGTTAGTGGCGGTACCGGATCGAACATGGGCACGACAACGGCACTGAACGGTGCCATTTGGCCGGATATCATCCCGTTCCAGGCACCACCACCCGATCCGACCCCGGAAAAGCTGAAGCCGATATCCGCGAACGGGTTGAAAACGTTCACCAAGCGGCTGGAATCGGTGTCGAATGTAATCTGTGCGGTGCAGAGCAGGCGCGTGCTAAACAATCGCTTCTTCCACGGTGTTAGCTACACTGGAGGTGCGGCACCCGGGACGTGTGAAACGACCGGCAACAGTAATAGCTACGCCAACATTTCCAACACAATTCCGCTGTTCGAGCAGACGGCAACGCAGGAACTGGAGCTGACAGCTGGCATGCTGTATGCGGAACTGCAGCAGGTACAGGCCACCATCGACTCGGATGCAACGCTCAGCAGTTCCGGCGGTGAATCGGCCGATGAGTCGATGCCGTATGCGAACGAAGTGCAGGAACCGCTCTCAATGTAAGTTAGAGATGGGAAGAAAAACATGTGTGTTAGTAATAATACGCTAAAACCAAAGTTTCGGAACACATATCGAACCCGAGGAGTGTGAAATTTTGATTATGTTGAAGGCAGGTTATGCCCGCGAAATATTCGCTTGGCTAGATTTAAAAAAGTCCCAAGCATTTTGAACGCGTTTTTTATAGTAACGTTAGGTACTATCAGGCAGAATCTATCTTTTACGGATTTTACGGGTTTTTCAATAATGCAGAAGTTCCTCCAACATGTCGAACTATTTCTTGTTATACATATCGTAATTAGTAGGAAAATCTTTACTTTTCTCTCGAACAGATATTTTGATTTCATTATATGTTCCCCACCGGAAGGAGTTTGAATGTTTGTTATCCAAACTCGGTTTTACTACAGAAAACAGATTTCGAGACATCCTCAAACCGTACATATATTAACCTTAAAGTCTTTTTGGGTTTGGTCCTTTATTGGACACGAACAATCTTCTCCATGTTGTTCGCATATATATTCGGCATAAGCAGTTCTTTTCCAATGTACCTCCCAACCAAGAAGATGAATTTCTTTCTCCAAACTCATTATCAACCTCCACCTCCCGGGAATACGTTTATCATCAGCTCAGTAGTAAACATTTGATATTCACGGCATGCGAAAAATCCCCGTTCACATCTCCGTGTTGCCCTTGAAAATGCAAGCGAAATGTTTTCAGGAGAGTAAAATTTGGTGTCGGGCACTCTCATTTTGAGAACAAAAAGAAAATAAAGAGAAAGAGCGCGATGGGAAACCGCACGAAATAACCGAAGAAAAATAGCATACGGTTTGGCCATTGTTGTATTTTGACGAATGATTTCACCATGCATTTCCATGTGTATGGGTTTGGCATGGCTGAAGGCCAAAAAAAGAGGCAAATTTCTAGGAAGTGTAACATAACAGTTTTAACAAATCAACAACGTAAACTAAGTATTAGTTGATTTCAGACATCTTCTCCAGTAAGTTTGTTGTTAGTTGATCTCCATGCTAGATGTGTTCTTCCATTCTTGTTAAATATTATTTTTGCATTGTTCGATAAATAATCACATTTTTCATTCATCGTATAGTGTCGAAAGAGCCGCTTGGAAGTGGGCAAACGATCGTGCGGCTGTGGCAAGCAAATGGACGTGGGTGGTGGCTCGCGTGGCAGACCTGGAGTACCGTATCCGGCAACACAACGAGGTGCTGAACAAAATACGCATCAATAAGGGCACTGTTACGCTGGAGGATCCACTCGGTGCCGAAAGTCAGCAGCAGTCATCCTCGTCGGTGAATGGGTATCGTGGTCAACTTCCGGGAAGCAGCAAGCTCCTGTCGGCGGACGGTACCGCGATGGAAGAGGAGGACGCCGACGCGGTGACCAGCTGTTCCCGCACGAGACCCTACTGCCGTTCTCGGTTCCGGAAGCGACGACTCATGCAAACGCACAACCTGCACACCGTTTCGAAAAAAGCGGCCAAACCAAGGTAGGTTCGAACCGGCGCGGCTAAGATAGGCAAAGAAATGTGTGTTTTAACGAGACTCGCATGTATCTCTTTTCTTCCGTTTAGCAACGTCAAGTGTGGCTGCCAGTGGCCCCTGCTTCCATGCGCCCTCTGCACGGGACGAACGGATCCGACGGCACCGCGCGAACCGCTGGACACGATGACGTTCTCGGAGCGGGTCGCACTGCTCGACGCAAGCTACCATCCGGTGTTAAGTTTCCCAGAAGGTAAGCACTTTGCCAGCAGTGTCAATCACTTTCGCAACGCAAGAAATCAATTCATGGGTGGATGGGGGCTGTTTTTGCCCTTCGAACACGGTTACGGGGTTACGTTCGGGTTTAGTGTGTAGGTCGTACCATGTTTTCTGTGTTGTATAGGTGTGTTTGCGTCGTTGGTGCAGTCCGCGCTGTGCAAATTAATCAGCAGACAACGTCACGTACCGACCGAGCGCGCGATCCCAGCGTTTCTCCAGCGTTAGAGAGATTGCACAAAGGCGGCGACGGGCGGCCGCACAATACAACACACACGTACATGTTCTCGCGTGTGCTGATGGGGGAAAGGAAGGAGTTTCTGTTTTGCCACTGTGTCGCGCACCAGACGAAGCTTGCCATGACGCGTTAGTGGTGTGCGAGAGAACAATATGATCACCGTGTGCACATATCACGTCGATGGTTGAGGTTGATGAGACGGCTGTGTCTGTGAAAAACAACGTCGGTGTGTGGTTTGAGTTTGCTTAGCGCGGGACAATGTCGATGAGTCAGGCATATTATGGAGGCTTCTTACGCGCTGACCCTGCCTTCAGGTGTACGCAATTAGCGGCCGCTTGTATTGGTTCCTCCTTTTTGTCTACGGTTACAATTACCTGTACTTAATAGCGAATTTACATGATCTCATCTGGAGCAAGAAGAGGCTCCAAGAAAAACCGAGTACGGAATCCTAAGTGCACCTGTGTCGCGTTTTTTTCCCATCGCTTACTATTTGCACCACGAGCATGTATTGCAGGTTCGACGGCTTAAACGTAGCAAACAAAACGGTTTCTTTTGTACTACTATAGATCGTTGAAGATCAAACTATCGAATCTAAATTAAAAAAATGAGAATAATATTAACTTATTTCCTGTAAGATTACATTAAATATTGTATGCAACATTATTGAGTCAAATGTAAAATTATAGTGGAATATTTGTAAACAGATATATTTGAAAAGCAGAATTTGTTAGCAACTTCTGCAATTAAACCGCTTTTCTAGTACCGGCTGTACGAATGGATGGTTGAAATCATGATTTGTCTTGCCGATGTTGTTGCTTTGCGCGCGCGTTCCCTTGGTGTATTAGGTGGTCGTAGTATGCGAGCGTGTACTACCACATTGCTCTACCACCCGCCCAGCCTACCCAGCATAATCGAAACGAGAGTTCAGTCTCGTGGAGAGAGCAACCAATCGAGCTCGCGCGCACGCTCTCTCACGCGCTCGCTCGCTCGCTCTCGCAAGTGAGAATGAGAGTGTTTTCCCGCGCAAAATTTTCATCACGTTTACGTGACGGTGTTCGGTGTGTTTGTTGTTTGCGTTCTTTTATTGTTTTTGGTTTGCTGCTTCGTGGCCTCCTCTCGTGTGTACGCGTTCCGGTGTGGAAAATGCAACCAACCTACCTCACCCTTCCATCGGTATGGGGCCAGGGAAGGCGCATGCGCCGAGTGAATGCCTCGGAAAACATCATCATCGTCGCTATGAGCGTGTTTGTATGTGTGGCACGTTTCTTTATCAACATTCCCGGATACGACCTCCGTTTGGGGTGGGGGTGGTGTTTTTTTTGTAGTATGGAAACATTTTATTCCAAACAAAGAGAGTAGGTGTCGTGAATGTAGCTACTCATATGTTACGGGGATTACAAGCATTAGCACCCGCGTGATGTAAAAAACGGACTTTTGTTAAATGATTTTATTTACTCTGTCTATGCATTTTAACTACATCTATTCAATTAATTTGAATTAAAATGTTTTAAATTAAAATTTTATTTGAAAAAATCAACAACAACAAAATAACAAAAATCATTTTCATTCCTTGTAGACATTTCACACAGCATTCATCTGGAAGCGATTATGCGAACCCCGGAGTGGCAGAGCAAGATGATCCGCAGCAATGCGACCACCAGCAGCATTGCCGAGCTAGCACCACCAGGATCGTCCGCTTCGTCGCGCGGTCTGCAACAGCATCACCACAACCAATTCTTCTCGTCCGGTGACGAATTGGCAACGGCCTCCTCGCACGGTAAGCGCTACACCGGCTCCGACGGCAAGCGGAAGTACGAGTCGATGACCAGTAACAAGTACAAGAGTAACGATCGCTTTACGAACGATGAAGGAAATAGTAAGTTTCGGCATCAAGCACGCGCGCCTAACACCCCAATTCTTTCGCACGTTACAAAATTATTCCAATGTGTGAATGTACTAAACTTGAAAACAGAAAAACTAATTCGTTTTGTGTGTGTGTGTATGCTCCTTTCCTCACCTGGTGCAGGATCTAAGAAAACCAAATCCAGGCGAGATGGAACGGTACCTAGTAGCAGTAGTCGTAAATCAGGAGCCTACCCGTTGGGTTCGAACGGGCACCGCAACAATCGGAATCAACAGGCGATGAGCAAATCGAGAAAATCGTCTCACAGCTATGAATACTACGACGGGCAGGAGGGAGGATCGGGTGGTGTAAGCCGTAGCAGAAACACGTCCCCAACGCCTAACAATCGCAATGAAAGGTAAGTTTTTGTGAATATCTGCACAAAAACTAAACAACTTTCTTAACAATATTTTTCTTTCCGTTTCGATTGCTGCTTCTCAGGAGGTACCGGAACAGTAGCGCCTACGACATCAGTAGCATCGTCATTCCGCAAAGTATGGCTGCTACGACCAGAGTGTCACTGCCGCAGTACAAGGATATTGCTATACCAAAGTATGAAATGCGTTTTTTTTATATCATTCTGTTTTTTTATTATTCTTTTGACTAACCGTTTGCTTTCTTTTCTTCAATCCCGATAGATGGCGTATCGTAAGCGATCTGGATGAAGACAACGAAGGGCAGACGGTGGCGAACAGCAGCCTAATGGATTGCTCCGACGGTAGCTTTGTAGTCAGTACGGTCGAAATCGCCACCGAAGAAAGCACCGTCGTCAGCAGCAGCAAACTCGACGTGTCGAATCCACCGAACGGCACGAAAACGACCGTGGCGACGGCACAGGTGGCGTCCGCGGTTGCATCCACCTCGGGCTACATGGACCCAGTGCAACAGCAACTGCAACAGCAGCTGATTGTGATGCCGGCGCAAGACGAGGAGGACATCTCCGAGGAAGCGATCATGCTGAAGCACGATCGCGCCCTGCAGGAGGAGAGGAAAAAGTTCCGCACGTACCTGAAGTTCCCGTGGAGCAGACCGCGCGCCAAACGACGCACGGACAGCCGGGCCGGCTCGAGCGGTGGCAACACACCCGATCCGACGTCGCCTGCACCGCCAACACCGATGGTGGAGCACGATGTTAGTATTTTGCCCTGCGTTTGATGGCAAAATGTGCAAATGATATAATTTCTGTTTCACACAATTTTTTCCTGTACTCTTACACAGTTTTCACCGGCTTGTCCATCGACTCCACTCACTCCTCAGGATGGACAGGAGCTGTCCGAAGCGAATGTTATTAATGGTAAATTATTTACGTTTTTAATTATTTTTAATGGGACAATATATTCAACCCGTTCAGAATATCTATTAACACACATAATAATATAATTTGTTAAACGTATGTTATAAATGGCCACTGATAATACTATTCATTTACATGGGGTAGTTTCATGTTATATAAATTTGAAGTTTTGCTAAAGTCATTTTCATAAAGTTTGTTTCATCAATTATCAGTTCCGATAGCCAGTATAAGATCATGAAATAGATTTTTGGAATAGATGTAATTGAAATCGAAATCGAGTTTATGCAATGAAGAAAACTCCAATCAATTAAATTGCATTTTCCTGAAATTGTTAAATTTATTATTTGTGTGATAGTTGCTCATGTCTATAATTAATTTTTTTTGTATCTTCTCCACAGCCCTCAATAAGAGTCTCCATAAGAAAGAACGCCGTAGGACGGTATCATCGAAACGAGAGGACCAACAAGCTCAAGGAGTGGGCACCACTACTCCCGACACACGTGAGGTAAGAGAAATGGACTACCTGGTGGCATTTGTTGCATTTATTTCGAATATGAAATGAAAGGTTTCGAACAAGACGGAGAAAACTTACAATGAAAAATATGCTGTCGAGAACATAATCAACGTAATGCATTTTATCCTAGAAGATACTTTGAAACTCCGTAAACATAGGTTTAAGAAGCATAAACTTAGGAATGATAGAACGATTTTCAACACACGAAATTATTAAAGTTTCCTCAAGGTACAGCAATTTGCTAGATAAAAGTGTTGGAAACGGAAAAAACACGATTAAATTTCCGTTGTCTATTGTCTACCGACACTTTACTTAATTTATTTCTTTCTGCACCCATCCCTACAGGTCGTTTCACCTTACGAACCGCTCCAGTTCCCGCTGGAGGATGGCACGTTCGAGCACATGTTGCGTGCGATGCCGAGCGATCATCTCGATAGTGACTGCCTCAGCAAGTTGACCGGTCGCAACGGGCTACCATTCCGACGGCCGCCGCACCGCAACAACAACGTGCTGCTGATGAGCGTCAAGGCGAACCTGGCACCGGCCAGCCTCGGTCTCGGCCACCAGAACCCACTCAGCTCGAACGCGTCGACCGCGACGACACTGTCCGCGACAGAAACCGATCTGGAAGATTTCGACGACGAGGACCTAATGCTGGCGAAACGCACGGAAAACCAGCTGATCATGGAGCGATTGCTCAACAGTCGGAGCGAATCGCAGCAGTACGAGATAGTGCCACCGTCCGCCAAACCGATGCTCGGTGACGACGATGAGGACGAAGCGATCGACGACGAGGAAACCGACACCGGTGAATCGCTGTTCGTCGAGGAGGACGATCCGAACGATCCCGAATGGCACGATCGGCCCGGTGGTGGTGGACGTACGGCTGGTGGTAACAGTGGTAGTGGTGGTGCAGGAACCAGTGGTACCGGTGGTGTAAGAGTAATTTAGATTACGAGCGAAGACAAGCGACCGCTAAAGTGCGCATGTGTGTGAAACTTAATTAAAAACTACCTTAAGCATGGTTTCTTCTTATTGCGCTCTCGGTAATGGGGGGCCTATTTTTAGTTTAGGTTTGTTTGGTTGGTATATGTATAAAAAAGAGTAGTTTTCTATCGTTTTTTTTCCTTTTTCTGCAACCATCCTGGAGAGCATGCCGCTTCCCACACGGACAGGCATGCGATGGAGGTTGCGATTGCGCCAAGTGTAGATAGAGTGTTGGTGGATCATTTTGAAAACATTCGCGAATGTAAAGCAAACAAAGCATGCTGTGGCCATAATTTAGTAAGAAAGTGCTTTACCGGAACAGAGGCAGAGAGAGAGAGAGAGAGAGAGAGGGGGGGGAGGATAGAGTTGCAGGCTCCTCAAGGTGGTGGTGGAACAAGCGTTTGTTAAACGTTTACTTCACCTATTTTCCAGTTCCATGCTAAAGCTCTCCTCCGCCACAACGTCATTCTCCGGGCACCGTTTTTTCATAGTTGTTTGCTCTCATTCTCTCAAGTGTGTCTTGCGCACGCGATGTTTTAATACGGTGTGTATGCTAATATGCGGTAGATGTGTGTTTAGTTCTTCAGCACCGATAAGTTTACGAAAGGAATTGAGTTTGTTTAAAATGCATTTAACTATCCTTCGCGTGTGCACGAGTGAGCCACTGGTGAAAAAAGGGGGCCGCTAGTTTGCCGCTGTTTCTCACGTTCAATATGCAGTTGTTGGAGAACTCGATGAGGTTTTAAAATTAAAGCAGAAAAACCTTTACATATTCGTGACCGTTACGCTACAGCGCAATGATCTCTCGGCGAATGATTCTAGGATCATTTCAACACCACCAAACTCTACCACTTTCCGCAACTGTGCATAAGTGTGTGTGTGTGTGTGTGTGTATGTGAGATGAAAAAAGAACGTTTTTTAATTGTTTGGTTTAATCTGCATTTGAATTCGTTATCAGTTGAAATTTTAATGTTCGAAATCAGTTTTAGAGTATCGGCCTCAGGGTGTGTCCATTTTTTAAAATCACTATTTCATGCGTGTTTAACACATTACTCGGAAAACGTCACGGAATAAGGCGCATCAATCGAAAGGAAGCTTAGATAGACGGTAGTATTGGCGCAGTTCGGACGCCGTCTAAAATAAGGGTGTAGAAGCACACATGCATAACCAGCTCTATGGTATGTTACCAGTTCCACACAAACACAGGCAGCGATTGCAGAGCGCTTTGCTTCGAAGGTTGTGTAGGGAGAAAAAAAAGGGAAACAATAAAACCACAGCGATTAGGAGAAGGTGTAAAGAGTACATTTTGATGACTTGTTTTTTTTGTTTTAATAAAGCGAGTCGTTTCTATTACCGACTCGCACGAAAGGATGATTTTATTTGAACGTTTTTTTTATCAAATTTAACAAACGAAACCTACGCACCGCCGTGTGCGACCAGTAATGTAGTCCCTGTTGATTAGCTGCGACTTAGTGCAATCGCCATACCGATATCGATAGAAAACGGCAAAAAATATAATCCCTTTCTGTTTTTTTTAAGTGCATGTACATTTTAGTTTACTTCTAAGTAAGGGACTAAAATACGGATCAGCAGTAGCAATCGAGCGATGAAGATCGTTTTAAATGTGACGATGTAATATACCAGCGCGTGTAACGACGCGTACCGTGATGATGAGTTGCCGACAAATGCATGGTGATGGTGAATGGGAGAATGTGTATGTTGCAATGTAATGTGTCGCGTATTACTCGTAGCAATGCGTAGCGCAGTTATGTACAATTGCTTTATTAAAAAAGCGCTTCTGCTGTTAGGGAAGGTTTGGAGAGGGTTTTAGTAGGGCCGAAGAAGAGAGTGTAACAAAAAGAGTAGAGAGAGAGAAAGA
>JXWZ01006201.1:0-12777 GCA_000956215.1 Anopheles farauti No. 4 | reverse complement strand
GCATTGTGATTGGTTTTAGTTATAACGTTTGAGTATTGTAAACTATTTTCAACTTCAATATTTTCATCATACATAGAGCAAATTATAATATAAAACCTGTAATGAAATGTCTATATATCTACTATCGGCTGTATGTGTATATGTTATATTCTAGATTATTTCAAAATCCGCTACCGTTGTAAAGCTTATTTGACGCATTTTATTTTTCAAATAAAAATACACATTTTCAATGTACAGCTTACACAACTTACATTCCTTTCGTTAATTTTGAGCTAAAATTGACTTTATCGATGATGGGAGAAATCCAAAAAAAATGTTTTTTGAAGAAAACGAAATTGTTCCATGACGCTTGAACGATTTCTCCATTTAAATTCGAAATTGGTACAAACTTTACCCTTTTTGATGTTCAAACTTTCCAGATAGAAATATAAATCCTGTGTGAGTCTGGCCTTGAACTAATTTAGTTTTAAATTTAAGAATAATTTCAAAATATACCACTTTGAACACAGTATGGCTGAATGTTAATAAATTGGAACTTAATAAACCCTTACTATCCAATTTCAAGCATTTTATCAGCCAAGTCTCTTCGTACGTACCTTAAACATAAAATGCTGACCCTGTGCATCCTGTGGCGAGGTGCCACTCTGGTACCCGGGACTCGGCGATTCGGCGTTCTCCGGCACGGGCGTGATGTTGGCGTAGTTGGCCGAACAGGAGAGAAGCCCCCGGAGCTGGGAGGGCGTACCCGGCATCTTCACCGCATCCGTACTTGCTTGCGTAAGTGAAAGTATGGAACGATCGATATTCTGATACTCCTTACCGGAGCGGGGCCTAAGCGTTGACGTGGCCTGCCGGATGTGTCTGTAGAGAAGAAACACGGGAGGTGACTGTCTGCGGAAGGCGTGTTAAATCGACGTGCAAGCGCTTACCTCATGCCCTCGGGCGTATCGGAGGAACTGTGGCTAGAGAGGGAAAGTGTCTCGATGTAGTCGGACATGTCCGACGTGCCGCTGCTGGTGCTGCGCGAGTCGATGTAAGGCGCACCGGGCGCACCCGCTAGCACATCCTTCGCTTTCGGTGGACAGACGGGCACTTCCGCCTCGGCCGAGGTACTCTTCTCCGGGACGCGCACCTTCTGGAACTGGAACGACAGTTCGCGCAGCGGGTCGAACGATTTCGAACGGCGCGGGAGCGATGCGTGCACACAGTTCTGTGACGGCAAGACGTGGCGCTGGTGGCGCCGCGCTGACATTGCGGTCGTGAGGGGAAGCTCGAAGTCGGTGAAATCGGTACCACGCTGCCGGAGCGATCCGGTCGAAACGCCCGAATCGTTGGAGCTGGAGCTGTCGCGGTTCTGCGCTTTGCACGGTACGCTCTCCGACCGCCGGATGTAGACGGACTGTGAGGCCTGACTCGAGGCGGGATTCGTGGAGGCTGAGAGATCATCCTCGGGTTCGGCAATCGCGGCCGTCTTATCGCACGCCTCCATCTCTTGGTGCACGCAGGGCGACGACGACCGGCGCAGCGAAGCTGTCGAGCCGGGCGTTGGTGTCTTGCGGAGAAGCGTTTCCGTGCTTGGTGAAGCCGTCCCGCTCAGTGGACTCTCGATTTCCTCACCTTCCGCGTCCAGGAAGCGCGACGATTCAGCGGACGCGGATCGCTTTCTGGGCGAGAGGCGCTTTTCGGCACCGCAAGCCGGTAGCAGATCGCTGCTGTCCATCAGCTGCTTGCGGGCGTAGGGGCTGGCTAGCGTGGCACGTAACATCGCACTACCGGGCACGCGTGACTCATCGTCTATTCGCTTCCGGCTGCGATCAACCGCCGGCCCGGACAGGCTTGGATTGCTGGCGGACTTCTCACCGATGATGCGGCTCATGCGCTGCTTCAGCAGATCCGACTTGGAGGGAAGTGGGGGCGCCGTCGGAGACACCGTCCCATCGGTGGGTTCCGTTCCGGTCACCGCGGACGGAGCTGCCGGCGACATTGGGATGTAACCGGGGAACTTAGACTTCCTATTCCCGGGTTCCATCATCATGTAGTTCTCCTGCTTATCGTCGACCGGCGTCTGATCGCAACCCTCCGAACGATCCACGTCCGTGTCGGGAGTTTTCGCGCTCGGGTGGCCACACTTGTGGCACACGCGAGGTTCCTCTTCCTCGCACACCGGCAGGCACAACCCAGCGCGCTGCAGTACCTCTTTGGAGTTTTCATAGTTCTCAAGCGATCGCTCGAACTCAAGGTTCGCGTAGTTAGCGCCTGCGCCTTCCACCGGCGGCTTAATCTCCACATCTTCGTAATTATCGTAGCAGCTGGTGGGAAGTTGCTTCGGTCCACTAGCCTGCGGTTGAGTGACGAGCGGCTCCTCACACGCACACGCTCCCAGTTCCAGCTTCTTGCGGATCTTTTTCGTCATGTCCACCGTCGCGTAGATGGCGCCACCACCATCACTGCCAACGCCGCTCGCATCCATCACCGGCATCTTACCCTCGCCGCTCAGCTTCACCTTGTTCACCTGCACGGTGGTGTTCTCGATGCCACTGCCCCGCTTGCACAGCGGCAGCGAGATCCAGTTGTCCGCCCAGGACATCACGCGATGGCAGGTACAGGAATCCATCCGCGGATCAGGACCTCTCAGAGCTGGCGGCGGTACGGTGTTGGTATCGCCTCCCGTCAAACAGCTGCAGACGGCTTTCGTCAGCGACATCGGCATGTCGTAGTTCCCGTAGCTCGCCGCCGGACTGTCCACCATTTCTTTGCCCTCCTTCGACAGGTACTCTTGTATTTTCTTCGGCGTGTCGTAGTTTTCGCCCGGTGTACAACCCGCTCCGGAACCGTCGATCGCGATCGGTGTCTTCGGCACGTCGTAGTTCTCGTACGGGCCGACACTGTGCTGGGGCGTCTTCCCGGTCGTCATGCTGATGGCGGTATGTATCGGGGCCGTTATGTGGAGCGACATGTCGCGGGGCTTCGGCGGCCGGCCCGGCACCGTCGGGCAGCTGCATGGGGACGTCGGGCGATTCTGGTGGCTACAGGTCGAGGGTGCCTTTTCGTACCAGCTCGGTTCACCCGCCGGCTGACCGCACGCTTGCCGCGGGATCGAGTACTCGGAGTTGTTGCTGCTGCCGTGCGAACAGAGCGACATCCGATCGAGCGCTAGCTGTGGGGCTGGGAGTTTGTGCGTCTGGTTGATGTGGTTGTTGTGTTCGGTGAGCATGTGCCAGGCGGGGAGTGGAGCGACCGCACCCGGTGTGCCCGTGATGGTTGAGCTGCGCGACATGGACGGAGCACCCAGCTTGGAGATGCAGCTCATACAACGTTCGAGGTTCGCTACAGTACTCCTAGAAGGTAGTCACATAAAGATACATGGAATCGAACAAAATTTAAATTTGATGTATATGTTAATAGAAAAGAAATATAATCCGAAAACCATCTTCGAGAAATAGAACACATCTTATCCCTATCCTACCTTGGGAACGAGTCCAAATCGTTGATGCTGTCATGACACTCCGAAACGGAGGCCGTATCACCGCAGCCATAGTTGCTGTCCAGATCGCGCGACTCCGTCGACGGCCAATACGAGTTCCGGCAGGTGCAGTTCGAGTTTTCGATGTGCACCGTGCAGATCTCGTCGTTGTAGTTCGTTGAGCGTGATTCGGCGCCTTTACGAGGACTATCTAGGGCTAGCGAATGAAAGATTTTGTAACAAAACGTGCATTTTAATGTAATGTTGCATACAAAAAAGCATCTCAAACATGACTCTGAATGGCTGACTCGTTAACTTACCCGCAATTTTCCGCGCCGTAGCTCGCTTCTTGCTCGCAAGCTTGCCCTGCGACGCCAGCTTGAAGGTGTGCGTAATCTCCTCGCCCAGATCGGTCACGAACACGTACAGACCTTCGCCTTTCCCGCAGCTCGAGCCACCCTCGAAGCAGAACCGATTGTCCACCACACCGTACCGTCTGTTGGAGGCAGAAGTTTGTTAGTTTTTTTCGTCTCAAACAAAAAAAATCACCTTACTTGACTTACCTTAAGTGTTCGATCTGCCACAGCCCCGTCAACCGAGGTGGAACGCCCGTCGTGAGACAGAACCGGTGGTCCTGGATGTGCATCCGGGCGGGTCCGGTGGAAAGTTTCGCTTTCGGTGGTGCCGATGAAACCAGAACCAGGTACTGGAGATCATCCCCGAGGTTGTTGGATATTTTCACCTGCGTTTGGGGTGAAAGCGAGCTCGTTAGAGCGAAATGAATAATCACTTGCCCGCCGCCCGGGCCGGGACGACGACAACGCACCTGCCACTGTATCAGTCTTTCGCGGGTATCGAACGCCAGGACGACGATCACGTCCTGGCAGATGATTGCTATCGTGTTGGACTCCTTGTCCAGCGTGAAGCCCGACTCCACGCCGAGAAAGTGCTGCAGCGAGAGCGACGCCTTCGTTTGGCCGTTTTTGTAGCGATCCTTCGAGTCCCGGTACAGCTGCAGATGAAGGCAATCTGTGGAAGAGGAAACAAAAAAAAAACCCCGAAAAGCCGGTATTAGTATCGGAACGGACGGAAGGACGCACTCGAACACACAAACGAACTAACAAACTCATGCCCAAGCCCCGCGGGAAGGAAGAATGGAAGGCCCAACTTGGCCACGTTCACGTACACCGGGCACGTTCTCTCCGCAAAACTGAAAGAGCCTTGGCAAACGGTGGCCCCTCGCCTCGGGGCCACGCCAGTTCCTTTGAGCTTTTGGTCTGCTCTTCTTCGTTAGGCTTAATTTCGCTTGCGTTAACACACTCCACACCGCCCGCGGGGAGAACCGTATGTGTGCAGACATGCCGGGAGCGTGTCTAGAACAGGAAGTGCTCCGTGTGCGCTTATCGCTTCGCCGAGCGAAACAATTAACTTCCGTCATATTCAATCAAAAATGAAAATTACTTTACACGCAGCAGCAGCACACACACACACCCAAGTGCGCGCGTGGAAACACCCGAGAGCGTAAAGATCAAATGGACGAAAGAAAACCACAAAGCCGGCCTCGGTGATTGACAGGCGTGATATTATATTTCCGGTTCTTCCACGCGAAATTTCGCTATGATCTATGCGGCACGTATTTGAAGCACATCGTTACTATTTGACTCACACAACCACCGAGGGATCCACCACGGATCCCGTCCGCCCCGTTGCCAATTCCTAGTGTCCATTTTCCAGCGTCCAACATTGTAGTCCGGGGTGACATTATGATCAGTTTTCGCCGAGATTTCAACGTGTTTCATTACTCTCGTTAAGCTCTTGTTAGCGCGCTGGCGAACGCTGGCGACTACATTCCTGGGGTTGCATGCTTTGCATAGGCTCCATTCACTATGCAATCTCACGTACGCACCGTTCCTTGGCATCCGATGCGAGGGACGGAAGCTTTTCAGTCGGGCAATGTGTGCGGTTCGAATGGCTCGAATGGCTCGAACTGCAGAATGCACGTTGGTATGCTGGGAGATGAACGCCGGTGCGCCACATTGGGAAAGTTTAGAATAAACGGTTCTACTAACTCGGGTTTATCTTTTATTCTACTGGAGTAGCATATTGGAGACATTACAGCTATGTTCTTCAAGGTTTTGATTTCAAAAAAGAATGTAAGGGCAATTTTGTGTGCTTCATAAGATAAAGTGACATGAAATTTCTTAGGCAGTGCTATGTAATTCGTCGGAAACAAAAAAAAGCAATGAGAAGGTTCTTCGTAATATACTGACAAAGCTTTTTGACATTTCAAAAAAATCAAATTTCTTATTGTATCTAACAAACAAAGCTTTTTGACATTTAAAAAAAATCTAATTTCTTATTGTATCTAACAATAAGAAATTAGATTTTTTTTTAAATGTCAAAAAGCTTTGTTGATGCTTGAGAAATGTTTGTAATTAAATAAAAACACGCTGTACGTTGTGTGTGAATGTTGAAATTTTACAAATATATATAATTTAATTAATATGTTACCAGTTTGCGACAATTTAGTGGAGCAATTTAGTAAAAATATCACTCATTTTTTAAATACGGCAATTTACATTATGAAAAAGATTGTTTACGATAGAAAAACTATCATAGTATTTAATTGTGTATTCGTTTGAATCAGTAATAAGATTTCCACTGAAAAATATACCAAAAAGCAAACAATGGTTTTGTTTCAGTTTTCGGCCACCATGTTTATCTTTTTTTCTGCCACCAAAGCAAAAGGTTTTAATAATTCTAAATGATTTTAAAATTAGGAGACAATTTTCTTCACTCGTTTATGATCTTACTTGTGAGTCAACATTCGTTAAAAAAAGTTATCAAATTAAATTAGATTTCTTTTTTAGGCATATAAATGTTGGCAACTGTTTTTCGTGCAGCCAGTTGCCACATTGACGTCCTAACTCCTTTGCTCTACGGATCTGTGGCGCTCTAAGAACTAAACCGTAATTTAATTTTTGTATTTTTTATTATATTCCAGAGTTTCATTTGACTAGTCGAAAACTAGTACACTTGCTCTAATAAAAGTAGGATTTGCTTCAATAATTCGTTTGACATTTTGTCAGACCAAAGAAGTGAGAGCACGATAACAAATCTGTTTGTTTTATTTGTTCTGTTCTAAAGAAAGAAGAGAGCTTTGTAAGCTTTATTGGGGTTTAAAATATTGTTACACTCGTATTTTAACGAGCAGTAAGCAAAGCAAATGCCCATCTTATGTCCGCTACAGCCTCACCGTGCAAGTTAACCCAATCGAAAAAGCTGCATTGTGATCCGTCCTCGGACTCCGGGGCTGGAAGGAGCTCGGATGTTCCGCACACGTCATACGCTGCAGTGTTCAATTTTCATTCCACAACGCCACAATTATAATCACCATCATCGTCGTCATCGTCGCCATCGTCGGTGCTGCAGGGCTGTGGTCCCATCGGCCATTTGGAACGGTCCGTACGCCGGTACACAAGACCACACGGGTCGAAATGGAAATGGAGCCATTCAAGCAGGACAATCGGGTTCCTGTGACCCGAAGTCGACGGTTTATCATACCTTTCAGGTCGGTTGCCCGTCGGCTGAGATCCACGCGGCTGCAGTGGAAAGCGGTTGGTGCACAAAGTTCACCACATCCACACTCCCGAAGGATCCAATCCACATTTAGCCCATTCCGGAGGGTGGCATCTTTTTCGCCATCATCGTGCACCGTGCGAACGATACGATGTGCGTCGGTCACAATTGTGCAGCCCGCGATTTCGAGCGAAACGATTCGCCCACTGTTTACGCACCGTTATCAATTTGTTATCATTATCATCATTTATCATCTTCTCCGTGTTGGGACGGGTCCGTTTTTTTCCTCCTTTGTGGCCTGTTTTTGTCGGGCAGAAAACCGCTGAAGGTGCTTTCTCCTGGAGCAAGCTGTTCGATGGCACAAAAAACCCCACTCCCACCAAAAACAAGCTCCTCCACCGAACAGCGAACGAAAACGCTGCACGAAAACAGTTGTGATTCGGCCGATCCGTGCCTCCAGTTTCGGGGTTTTCCGGATTCGGTCTCATTTCTCCACGGTGAACTTTAACATTTTAAAACCAGCACACGAAAATCGCACCTGGGAGTGGGCAGCCTTGTTGCCTTGGCAACGCAGAAGCGTCCTTTAAACGATAGCTCGTGCTGCTCGTTGGCTGTTGTGTGAAAGGTAGCCGCAAACAAAAACACAACCGCTTTTCGAAACCGTTGTCGGAGCCCTTCTTGAAATAGGAAACGGGAAGCAAAAATAAGTATCCCACCCAGCGCAGGGTTTTCTGCGGAAAGCAGTAGCAGATGGTTTCCACCGGAGATAATCAATTTTCCGGTCCTCCATATTGTGGTTTTCTGGTGTTTTGTTTTCTTCTTAGTGTTTGTTTGGAAGACCAAAACAGAAGATGTTGATTTTGAGGACTTCGATGCCCGGAAGCGATTCAATACCATGTCTTGCTGAAAGTCTGTTTCCGATAGTCTGATTGGTCTTCGTGAGAGGGGAGATTGATAGATGAAGAGATATTAGTGCCGAACGGTGCGTGAAAATGCGACCATCAGGCGAGGACAAGACGTTTGCGCCTAAAGTTATGCAAGATGGTGCTAGTTTTTATATTGTTTTAAGAAACGAATAACAGATGACACTTTTTGGAGATTGAACTTACTTGATTAAAGATGAATAGGCGTTTAATTTACGGTACTGGACAGTGCCTAAACACTGTTCCAAATATACTGGAACTGTGAGAATTATATTAAAAGTACTTATTCTTACCAACTTGCCATCATAACCACAATCCATTTAGAATTATTTAATTCCACGAGCCAGAAAAAAAACACGAAAACAATTTCCATTTCTTTCACCACAAGCATTTCAATTTTGCTGACTGAATGCAGCTGTCACCGCGTAAAAACTCCGTCAGCTCATTTACATTTGGTGCAGCAGCGTTGTTTTTTTTATTTCTTTTGAAATTATTTCTTTTGCTAAATATTTTCTTTACCCCTGCACTCGCCGCCCATTCAGACGCCGTTGAATAACATTTCTAATTGAATGTCGGAAAAGCACTCACCTCCGCCGGTGACGGCACCACCTTGTCGGTACGAAAAACCACTCAGCGGTTGTGCTGAAAAATGCTAATTTTCTACTAATTTCTGGACAGAAAATTTCTCGCCGAACATTGCCGAACGTAAACAGAGGACACAACTTTTTCGGACAATCGGCTTGATGACAATTACGTTGGCGTGTGTCTTTCGCACTGGGAACTACCCATTCCCGGTCGGTCGATCCCCACCTAATGGGAAATACAACGACCGAGCGGCTCTTGCGCCCTGTCTTTCGGTCTGTTAGAGGCTCATTTCGTCCCGGAGACACCATAAATCCAATTAAATTGATTGTAAAACTTTTAGCAACTATTAGCTCGGGGTGAGCGGGAACCGAACCGGCTCGGTCCGGAGAAAATGGTGACACAAACTTTTTGCCGACGTTTGAGGTTTTTACCCGCTCCGTGCAGGAAACACGCCCAGAAAAGTTCCGTCTGGCGGAGCGTGACGAGAGCAAATTACAAACAATAAATGCTGATGATGGAGGAACGCACTGGCTGGTTGTCTGCTCCCACTTCCCACCGCCAAAACCGAGAAAGGGATACCCGCCAATCAGGTGCCGGACGCGGGCTTAAAGTGCCCGGCCGGTGGGAGAAAGAATGGATTACGCACATGAATTATTTATCGTGGGACGTGGTTTGCTTGTTTCTTTTTTTTTGTTTTTTTTTTCATCCTCGAGCCCAATGTTTCGCTCAGCCAGCGGACCGTAAAAAGGTGACTCGGCTGGCGGCTGTCGATTTTATTTTAAATTTATTTCATCTCAAATTGCTTAATGTGCCTTCGGAGCATATGAAAAGGGTGGAGCAGCACAGTGTATGACGGGTGTGATGTTTTTTTTTCTTTGCAGTTGCCAATTCCATTCATCTCACACCTCAACATAATCGTTGCCATTGAAAGGGTTTAAAGCGTAAATTGTCATGTTAAAAGTGGACACGTTGGTTTTTTTGTGTAGTCTGTGGAACAAATTGATGCTCATTATTGTGTCTTTTTGAAGCAAATGAGCAAATGAAGGATATGTTCGTAAAAACAGCAAAGGTTTGCATACATTTAGGCGTACATTAGTTTTTATAAATTTAAATTCAAAACTGTTAATTTTTCTTTCATTTTACGTTGCAGAATTTGTGTTTGTTTCAGTACAAATACATTTTCAACTCCTTACAGCCTGCTGTGGTTTGCTTTAGTTGAAAATATTTGTTTTTTAACGAAGCACCCAACGTCGCGTCCTCGAACACGTGCACGGCAATGTCCCACAAAGCGCGAGCAGAAATGCATTTTACGTCCCATAAAATGGTCCCGTCGCTCGCAAAACCACCCGGCAGAATCACTCCCCAAAGCAAAGCGAAAGGATATATTTTCATTAAATTTAATGGATTCGAGCGATAAAGTAAAGATTTTAGGACGTCGATAAGCGAAGAAGCCGGCAGAACGGAACCCAAAGACGCTTTTCTTCGCTCCCTCCGCAGGGCGTAGAAAATTTCGCGTCCCGCAACGGATGCACTGTCGTACGCTGGCAAAGGTTGGCCTTTGCGCTGGTGTGCGGAGCCGAAATGTGTGATGTGTTTTTAGATTAAACACGTTTGTGGCTGATTTTGTCGCAAAAAGGTGAGAGATGTCGGAACGGGTGGCTCGTTCGTTGCCGCTCGAGTCCAAATGTGCACAAGGCTTAAACATACACACACACACACACACACATACACCGAAAGTCGCAGCAGACGGATGCAGCGAAGTTATCTTGCCACCATTTCCGGGCCGCTCCACGAACGAACGTAGTCCGTAAATCCATTTTCCGCTCCGAGGCGACGGGTACCAATCCTTTCGTGTGCCTTTTACGGTTCGCCAAAGCCCGTACGACGGAAAGGAAGGTACGTTTTCTCCCAATTCCCATTACCGGGTTCGAGGCCGGGGTCGGGTTTTGGGAGATAAATCGCACCGGAGAAAATAACTGATGTCGCCTTAATTATTGTGCCCGAGCCCGGTTTGGGGCGTTTTTCCGGCAGGATGCATTTTATGCTGCTACGGGTGACGAGTACAGGGAGAGGGGGTGCGGCGAGTTTCCCTCAGGTGCGCTGACGACATCCACACCGCTGCCCGGGAGCGCTGGGAGTTGCGGTCTCGGTTGCGGTGCGATTATCCCGGCCGTATGATGATGGTGCGAGAGGAAATTAAAAGTAAAACTAATTAAATTAATTGAAACTATCAACTTGGCTTCCCCGGACGTCCCGGGCAAATGGATGGGAGAAAATGGCTCATTTCTTTTTTTTTTTAATATTGTTGTTGCAATTGCAGTTTTCCACTCCCGTCATAAGAATCGCGGCTTGAGCGCCCCGAGCCCCGGCAAAAATTGCGGCAAAAATGTCAACTCTCGAACTGATGACAAATGCGAGCTTTTGCGGATGTGGATGTGAAAAATAGTTTTTTTTCCCCTCCTCCGGGGGCCATCATCGATCTGCTACGGGAGAAATGTGCCGACGGGTCCGGTGCGGAAGTGTTTAAGTAAGAAAATCGTTCCCGGGCAAAGTTCAAACAATTTTTCCCCGGGTCCGGAGGGTAATGCAAATTTTATTCTGCTCCGTCTAGACAAACCGATGCGCTAGACAGGCAGGCGTTCGGTCGGTTGGTTTCTTTCGGACGGAAAATTGAACGGCAAATGTTTACTCTGAAAGCAATCCGATGCAATGGTTGGGCTTCTTGCGTCGAGACGATTGCGATCGGTTGAAATCGATGATAGTTTAAACGGAGCTGTCGTCGACGGGTCACCATCCAGTTGTCGGAGGCGGGAAACACACGAGAGAAGATGATTAGTTTCTTCCAATTGGATTGCTCTGTCGCTCGATTGTGTATTGGGGTTTTGTATACCATAATTATCGTACCTCTTGCGGTGTGTGAGATGAATTCAATAAACCATTGTGGTGGCATTCGCCTGACAGAAGAATTGCTTTCAATGATTACGGTATGAATAAATTATCCGTTGATGAACGAGTGATATCAATAGCGCATTCAGACTGGCAATAAGAGACGCAATATACATTTATCGCCTAACAGTATGCAATATGCATGACACTTGCAGAGATGTTCCGGTAGGTGATTGTTAATTGTTAAATATTTAAACGTTTGTTATAAAATATCCGATTGAATCTTCTCGCACACAAAAATTGCTTTATACAAGGTAAAAATTGTAAAAAAAATTATATAAAATTATTAGGAAAACATAAAAACAGGAAAAAAGGCACAGAAAAACAGAAAAAGAAAGGGAGAAAAAGAGATGAAACAAAACCCCCGTTTATCCGTCTCGTTTCTGGTTCGGTACACTGAGATAAAGATTTTAATGATTCCATATCGCTGGCAGACAGGAAATGTAGGAAATGTAGCTGCTGTTCGGTCGTGATAAAAAAAAACGTAAAACAGATCATTAATTTCCGTGTACTTTCCGGTCGTGTTCCCTTTTCTTCTCGCGCAACAAAAGAACCAAACCCTCCCCCATTGTTAGCGCTGAAAGAAGAAGAATTCTGGTCAGTCAGTCAATCGGGCATCGGGCTTTGTAACGATGTGCCTGAAGGAGGAAAGGAAGTCAACCGTGCCCGCATCCGTTGTCGGGCAAATATTTGCCAAAAGGATTATCATTATCCGGACCGGTCGGTCGGTTTTTTCGGGCGCTCTTCAAGTGCCGCTCTTGAATGGTGGGTCCGCCTTTCGGCTTGGTGTTGAATTCCATCAGACTAGCGATGAAGAAGCGTTCGCTTATATCTCCAGCGAAATCGGATATTGAATCATATGTCAGCAAGACACGATTGAATTTTCAAAGGGCGGTGTTAAGAACAGCGTTTGACAATAAAAAAAAACCACCGACAGACATCATCCCGCCCCGGGGCAGACCGCACAAGGGCTTGAAGTTGAAGCACGGTGATTAATTTTCACCAAGAACAATGAAATGCTCCAGTGGAAATGTGGAAGAAGGCAGCAAAAAAGCCAAACCCTCCTCCGAAGATGTTCGTTTACCGTCGCATTCGGTTCTTCGGTTAGTGTTTTTCTTCAGTTTCCAAGTGGGATAAATCGGAGAAGCTGCGAAACGACAGCCAAAACCCCGGCACTGCACTGGGAAATAAACTCAGCGTCATTGTCTTTTATGAAAATGTCACGAATTTTGCATAGTCATTTGCGAACTCCGATCGGAAGCGAGGAGCTGGTTTAGGTCT
>JXWZ01006199.1:0-10372 GCA_000956215.1 Anopheles farauti No. 4 | reverse complement strand
GAGCGAATCTTTACCGCCAACCAGTGGATATGAGCTTTTGTTTACTCTTTCGAGGGTTTCTTTTCGACTGAATTATTGATCCTCAAGTGTGTGTGTGTGTGCGGGAGCAAGAATGCGAACGGTGTTCAACCGTAAGGTGACGGTCAACTCCCTTTGGCGATGGTTGAGGGTGTGATTTACTGCTTTTATTGATTGGCTCGAGTTTTTTTTTTAGTCGAGCACGTCACCGTCCAGTGTCTAGCGAACCTTTGGGCTATCAGTAATGACCATCTAAAGTGGCCCGAGCTTCAATGTAGTGATGAAGGCATGTGGCGCATTTTGGCTATCGGTTAAAGAAAAAAATAGAAAATATTTCCTACAATCGGGGAGCTTCTGTATAGCTTCTTTTAGAGTTGTGAAACCTTAATACAATATCCGTGAAATTGTAGCGTTTATGATTAAAATTAAATGTAAAAAAAAAAAATTAAAATCAAAATTAAACTTTAGACTAAATAAAGCTTGCTATACTGCAATAATATACAATAACTACACTTACTAAAGAGCAATGATGTACAGTGGACCTTCAAAACAAAAAATGTTTCGAACAGGCTCATCAGACTGATAAATAGGTAAAGATTGTAAGCTTCCTGTGCATTTTACTTTCACTCTCATCTCGGAACCCTTCCCTAGCAACCTTTCACGGATGCTGCTTTGCTGCTGACTCATCGGCACGAGTGCAACAAGTCTTTGTGCTACATTCTATGGCGGCGAATCTTCTGCACACACCAGCCGTAAGGATTGGAAAACAGCCTTTTTTTTCCTCCCGACTCATAATGTTCTCCTCCGTCCTCAGCACAATTTTGTTTGGTCACGTTTCGCTTGCAAAAAAAAAAATAAAAAGGATAATCAAAACCATCCTTCGCTTTCCGCACACCGCAGAATACAGAATGATTTTTTTATTCTCTAGCACGAACCAGCATGCAACAGCTGGGCGTGAGGAAGGTTTCCAATGCGCCCCAGTGAAGTCGGTCTGGTTGAGTGGAAACGTTAAAAAACTATCTTCCCAATCTTCACACACTGGTTTGTGCTAGTGGAAACGAGAAAGCTGAAACGAGAAACACTGACTCACATACAAACGGCACGGTATTTTTATTTCAATTCAACTGAGGAAGTTTTTTTTATCGTGAAAAAAATGCACGAATCGAGTGACCACAAGACAATGAGCTGCAGAAAGGGCTGCGTTAGTTCTCTGTAAGAGCAATACATCCTCCATGTATCTCGAGAGCGGATTACCGTCATCTCTGCCGGTGGGTTCTCCTATCTTAAATTCTGCCTAAAGCAAAGGGATCATTAGCAGTCATGAGGTAGCGGTTGCAACCGTGGCTTGTGGCGAGACATTGTAGTGGGAGTAAACCGTCCCAATAATATCTCTTCATCTTCTGTTCTTATGCTTCCGACCTCGGTGGCGACCACAAGCACGTACCAGATACTTAATCCCAGGACGCCAAATCCCACCCTCCACGAAAAACCTCAAAGCGAATGGCGCTTGAAAATCGTCCTCGATACCGTATGCTCTCGGGAGAGTGTTAGTAGCGTGCACCGTAGCCATCAGTAGCCTTCTTCATAATCTTTTTCGTACGTTGAAGATTGTGGAAGGTAAAAGCGTTAACCACATCAAATCTTCGGTATGACGGTTTATATGTAACCTCGCTTTTGCGGGTTTGCTTTCGATCCAAACACTTATGCAGCCAGCTCTAAGCACATGAGTAGTGGTATCATTTTCATATCTCATGCTTTCTGTTCAGTTGAGTTGGTCCGCTGCAGCAACTGCGAACAGTCCACAGGAAAAGCTTTTTCACAGGAAGCTGGACATTTTCCGCAATGGCTACGATCCAGTGTAGAGCGAAAAAAAAGGAATCATATTTTTTGCCGTCTTAAAATTCGACGAATTGAATACCAAAGTCTGCATTGATTGGTCACATTCACCAGCATCACAATGCGCCCCATTTATAATGAAGCGACCGTGGATCAATCTCATCAAAATTCTTTTCCACAAACGGTGGCTGCGGGTACGCCAGCTCTCCCGATGGGACGAGAGTTTCCATCGAACCAAGAACAATGTTTTCTTTCCACCGAGCGATACGCCTCTTCGGAAAACGGCAACGGAAAACGGCCACGGTGTACGCCCTTGTTTCTCCCTCTCCAAATGTCTCCCATCCCGCTGAACCGAAAAAGAAATTGGCACAAATGGTTCGGCTGACGAACGGAATATTAAATTACGCGCAAATGTAGCGCTCAAGTGAACGGAAAATGTTTCCAACCCAAACGGTGGCATCACTGTTCTTCAAATCACCTCCCCCTCGCCCCGGCCGCTCCCCTTCTTTCACTCCCTCCCTATTGATCGCCCATTTAGAAGCATTAGAATTAGTGTTGCCGATGAACGATTGATTATTATTTTTGTAATTTGAAAATAAAACACGTCCACCCGAGCATGAAAATGGTACAGGGCGGTGGTTTTCAGGCGAGCGTGAAAAGCTATCGCCAAAGACGCGCTACAAAACGATCGATTTGGGATCGTCACTTCTTTTTGCTAGAATAAAAGTCGTCATATGCGAAAATCGAATTGATTTGATGACTGTTTGAAAACTGTTTTGTTGTTGTTTTTTTTTTCGCTCACCTTTAACTCAACGAAAGCTAGGATGACATACCTGCAAGTAAAGAAAATATAATTTTGAATTAAACATTGTACAGTGTAAACTTTTAAAAATATATTCGATTCTATATTAAATTAGAAAATAGAGTTTCACATATTCCAATTCGATCATTTGTGTTATGCTATGAAAATAGTAACATTCATAATACTAACAATTCTGAATTAAAACCACGTACACCGTGGCGTTCATAAAAAATAATATTTATTTGTATAGCCAATTAATTTCTGACAGATTCTCTACAGACACACTGCTAGCAAATAAAAATAGCCCACAATTAACATTTAGTACATTCAATAGAAAATTTAAATAAATAAGCCCCTAGCTGTTTCAAATTCGTTTATTGCTCTCCTTTGATTCTATTCCAAAGAGTCCAGAGTGCGATAAGGCACATTGACATAATTTCATTCCCCACTAGGCTCCTTGCTAAGTTAGAGATAATCGCTAAAGTTCGTGCACGTTTTCATTTTTTAACAAATATTGCTACTGGTAGAAACGCCGAACATTAACAATCATTTGCTTCTCGCATGAAATCCAATCCATTTCAGTGCAGATTCCGGGATAATATCTCAATGAAAGGGCAGCCAAGACGAACCCATGCCCTATCGGAGCGTTAAAGTATACGCAAGTCGTGCGATATTATGGCTTCCGTAGAGCAACTCGGTAAGCGGAAGCACCACATTTCTGGCGACCCGACGACCATTTTAAATCGAGAACGGTAGTAACCGCACTAAGTGATGTGCGGTCCGTGTTCAATATGTTGCATAAATAAATTTAAATCCACACCCCTGGACATACCGCCGACACTGCTGAGCCAAACCGAAAGTCGCTGCCACTGATAAGTGCTTTCGAGATACGCAAGCTTGCGACTAATTTATGTGTTATTTATCCCTTAACGATTGGTTTTTGGCGGATGTCTCCGTCCGAGCACCGAGCCCCGAGCGAGCCCGAGACAGCCGGGGTTGTAAGCCACTCTCTACGGGCGTCGAAGTACGTTGGTTTTTATTTTGTTTCGGTGCTTGATGATTGCTTCATCGCCACCATCGGCCGCAGGAAGGAAGCCATCGTTCTCGAAAGCTTCAAATTTACAAAGGCACGCGGACCGCGGCTCGGAAAAAGAAGACTTTCTCTCCGAGGGCTCATACCGCCGTGGGCCGGCGAGAGTGGTAGACAGAATTTACAACGTTACGATGGGGCGCATTTTTACGCAGGATTAATGAATGCATTACCATAAATCCACATTTCGTTCGAGTCGTCGTTCGAGGTTATAGTCCGTGAGCGAACCAATATTGTCACCAAGCCGCGTGACAGGCGACGACTAATGAACGTTTCTTAGCGCGTGAAGCAAAACCACGCTTAGAAAACACGCGAATCGATTTTAGTATTTACTTTAGGTATTTTAAAATATTCGGTACTTTTTGAATGGTTTCGTCACTATTTAAAATTTCGTTTTAATAAGTCACGATATTTACATATTTTAACATCATAACCTTGCAAACGGAGAGTGAACTCCGCATTCCAGGAAAATTTGTTATTATAATCTATGCACGAGCAGAATTGATAAAGGTCGAAGTCTCATAGCCATCTACAAATCGAGGTGGATTTATTAATCATGCCGGAAGACAGAAAAAACGAAAATGTCATAATCTTTATACTAAACAAAAAAAATCAATAAATGCTAAGAAGTGGCCACTGTAAATGAAATGTGTCACTATCAGCTAACAACCTTCCATTTGTGTTTGTCTGGTCAGCGTATTCGTACGGCATAAAGTATCAGATCTATCTCCACACGCACACAAAAAGATACACACATTTGCCATTCGTTCCAAAACAATTATTGTGTTTGCAGAAAAATAACACAGCAACAACACACCAATCTGGTTGTGCTACGTAGAAGTGAAATTAAAGGTGAAGGGCTTTGGAAAGGGTGAATGTGCATTCACTTTCCACACGCTTGATACATTCGATACCTGCGGCAGTAGTTGCAGCAGTGGTAACAGCTGCGATATATTCTCATAGACATCCACACCCGCTTATTGATTGAATAATGCGTTACATCGTGGTAAATAATGCAGTCTACACCAACCGTGTGGTCGCCATGTTCAGCTGGAGCACAAATAGAGTACGGCCAAGATCGACTACCGAACTAAGCTAACCACTATTCAAGATTATAGAGGTTTTGCTCTTCACTCCAATGCAATCGATTACACTGGGGATATCCATGAACATTCAGTGCCGAGCAGCAAAACGATATGCAGCAAAAATCCAACCGTATGTTACATTTCCGGCCGCAATCGGAACTGTCACTAGAGCAACATCCAGATAGCTTAAACAACGAAACATAATCATTTTTCCAATGTAGTTTATTTCTAGCACCACAATGGTTCTTTTTTCCCTTGAAAACAGAGCTTGAATAATTCCACAAGGACTATAGTTAATCTTATGTAACAAATAAATTGGATATTATATATCCTCGTCGTAAGAATTAGAACTATTTTCAATTTCCTGGGACAATAATTGATTCTCTTCTTTCTCGTCTTCCGATTTAAATTTTTTCTTAAGCTAATCTCTTTCGCTTTACAGACCATTTACCATCTCCTGGAGGTGAGAACGATCCTTGAATGCATTGTCTTTAACTCTTTTATCGTTCTCGTACTGTTTGCCGTACCACCGTACGATCCACGGTACGATCTCTGACCATTACAGCTAACAAAGATGATGTGATTGTGGGCCAGAGCGACGATCGTACTGTACTGCAGAATCGCGAATCGTTAGAGAACCATTTCCATGCTAACAACTGATAAGACTCGAGGAACTCTCGTGAATGTTGTTGATACTCGAAAGCTGACAATTCAATCTATCTCTGTTCATGAGAGCTACCGTTAGACAAACGACGCAATTTTAACATGAAACAACCTGTCAGTTATTTCGTTATGCGTCTGCTCTTTTTGTTTAACGAAATAGTATACAGAAGTTGATTTTTATCCTTTAAAGAACATACATACTTGAATATAATATTACATATAATAGTTATTTGAACAATATTCGAAACGATTATTAGAAACGATTAGATTATTAGAAACGATTTTAAGCTTGTCGTTAATTTAAAAACTCATGTTGGCATTACCACTGGTGGAGCATGTACATTAAGGATCACCAATTCAGCATACAATGTAGTTGAAATTGCGTGGCCTGTAACTATGAACAAAGTTTCTTTCCAACCGATTTCCATGCCCGTGATTGATTATTTCCAGCCGGTAATTGGTGGTCCATGTTTGTTTTCGCCAGGGGATTCCCACCACGAGCTCGCCAGATAACGCGAGCAAAGTAAAATTGAATATAAAGCTAGGAAGCTTGCCTAAAAACGTCAGGAAGGTGGTGGAGTTACATGTTTTGCGTTCTGTACACCAGTAATCCACCAGCCGACTATCGGGAACGGATGATGTGAGAGATAAAAGGAGTAATTTTCAACGAACCTAATGCTCATAGTGCACAAAATAAAGAAATTCGTTCCATACAAACACATTTTCGCAACATACAAAATCCCACATATTGCAATAAAAAATATACAAAACATCAATTGTGTGTTTATTTATAAAGCGAATCAGATATGTTTTCAATAATTTGCCATTGAACAACCCTTTTAGATGAAAAGTTTTTCAAAATCTCTGCAATTTGAAGCAACCAGAATGTTATTGTTATGGTTGCTTTTACTACACCGAAGCATGAATCTTTGCCAAATCCTCTTCCTGTTTTTTAAGCTCGGTATTGGTTAGATTGGCAGCCGTAAAGCCCTGTTCTGCTTCGTAGTAGACTTTCTTCAGACGACTATTTTCTTCCAGCATTTCGTCTACGTTCTGCTGGCATTGTTCAAAGTCGCGGATCGCATTGTTTTGCACCTTTTGTTCGTTCTCGTACTGTTCTTCGTACCACCGGATAATGGATTGCAACAGTTGCAGCGGGCCCTGGTTTGTGATGGACGGATCAAGTTGCAAACTTGAGACCGTGTCGTTCAGCAACTTCTGCAGATCGGTGATCGCCAGGTCTGTTTCATATAGTTTGCCTTCCAGCACGTGCTTGTCGTTGGTTAGCTTGATCTTTTGCTGCTCATGTTTAGCATCTTCACTTAGAGTTATTCTATACTTATTCTGCACTTCGTTGATTTTTTGTTGTCTTGCTTGTTTTTCTAGCTCACATTCTTTGCGATCTTTTTCCGTTGGCTGACCGGAATAGAGTGCAAGCTCCTTGCGCTTCAGATCGATGAGTCGATTAGCAAATGGTGCAGATAGTTCCTCGCAACAGTAGAGGCTAACTCTTTTTACGTATGTTTCATTATTACACATTTCATTTCCCACCGGGTTGGAATATCTTCTACTATTCGCATGTATGTCCAGTTTGTTTTCTATTCCCAGAAATTTACGAAGCGATTCACACTGCAACCAGTTACCACGCAGATCGACGGTGTGCGCTTCTCGGAAATGAATATTATAGAGAAGAACCAGTTTGTTGTTCTTGAGAATGATCGATTTGGCATTAATTGCCGCCCGAAATTCCGGTCCCATAAAAGCGAGTTTGTTCGATGACAGGTCAAGGATTTCCAGTTGCTGAAATGATATATCATCCGCCGTTCTGACTTCGTAGATGAAGTTGTAGTCCATTAGCAGGTATTTCAGCGTATCCTGAGATTCACTTAGATCTCCAAAATTCAGTATTTCGATCTCATTTAGCCTGACATCCAAGTACTCTACTCTACTGCGGCAGGAGTTTTCTAAATCGTACAAAGAGGTAATCTTGTTGTTGGCAAGGTACATTTTTTTTGTCCTAGCCTCAGTTCCTCGGTACGATCTCTGACCACTACAGCTAACAAAGATGATGTGATTGTTGGCCGCGTGCAATGTTTCGATGTCGGATCCAACTATCACTCTCTCGATGAAGTTATTATTCAGATCAACCGTACGCAGTTTTGGTAGCGATCGCAGGTCAACGGTTTCATAGAGCACATTCGACGAAAGGTTCAGCAGCTCCAGGTTTGTGAAGGCGTTCAAATCGTTTGCACTTATACTGCTTAACGGATTACCGCTCAAATCCAGCTCTTTTACACTCCATGGTGTTGCAATACTCCGTAGAGCTTGCTGAAGGTTGCCATTCGTAAGATAGTCTACCTTGAAGCTGTTGATATTCATTTGCTTCACACGGTAAACTGACGCATACGTTGGGATGAAGCCACTGCAAACAACATCAGTAGAGTTATACTAAACAACGAGTTATTGTAACACAACCGCCACCTTTTTCTTACCAGAGCAACAACAGGGCCACCGTACAAACCCGTCGAGACACCATATTTTACCGTATTGCTTTCAGCGTGTTCCAATCGTAACTGATCACAAGTGATGTGCAATGTTCTGCACCGCGGCTGGCTGTGAGCTACTTGGCTCGGGGATTTCCTGATGATAAGAACGGTGGGGTCACTTTACTTTGACATCCGAAGTATCCCTAGAGCTGCAGCAGACAGCGATTCCAAATCGTTTGCTGCATCGAATGGTTCATAGTATTGGTCTAATAACATCGCTTTATGCTCACTCGCTGTCGCGCACACATTCTCGCGATCTCCTACCGGTGATGAACCGTACGGGCGTGTTTTATTGTTGAATGTAGAAATGATAAGAATATAATGATAATATTACACTACGGTTCATAAATGGATTTTTTGACGATTTGGGCAATTTTTTTGCCGGGTTTAAACCAAGGTAGTAAATCATAAGTCAGCCTTTTCTTTTTTTTTTGTATATGAAATGCTAGCAATATCCGTATTTCAAATAATGAAAGGGATTTTAAATTTTCTATTTAATTTCATACCAGTTTGAATTTCTTGGAGCAAGCAGTTAATCAGTATGAAATAAGATAAAATAAAATTTAAAAAAATTATTTCAACTGTATGCTATATAGTTTAATTTAAATTTATTTTCGTTCGGTTTCTGATTATTCTCACAATCTAATGAAGAGAATAGTTCTCCGGCATGCAGAGATCGGACAAACCACATAACAATCTTCATAATTAAAAAATCATCATTTTCAATAAACCATCATAATTTAATTTGTTTTTAAATCACTTAAAGCGAAATCCACATTCACAACGATGGTGCGAACATAATCGAACCTAACAGCAAGTAACGCTTTACTCCCTCGGCAAAACAGACATCAGGGGGTCAGTACTTAACATACGATCTGACGGTTGTTGCTGCATCAGCGGCACCACTCACGGTAAACAAAGTGACAAAAATAATACGAAATTCAGGTCAGCAAACGATTGCCTATACTACACACAACCGCTCGCGTTCGTCAGCGTTTTCGGGACCCGAGCCGCAAGATTCGTTTTGGGGTGGAAAAATTAACGTTTCCGAACCCTGCGACCGAGTGCACAACGCTACACCGCCCCCTTTCACCAACACCCTTTGGCGGTTGGGAAGCGGTTCACTGTGTAAGGAATAAACATTAGTAAGTGTTCACAGTGAATTCTTTTACAATGCTATGTTGTAAAATTAAAAAAAAGGTTACCTAATATCTTTGAGTTATTTGCGCGACTACAAATAATTGAAAGCTATGCCGGAAATTTTCGCGCGAATTGTGTTGAAAGTATAGCAAAAATGATGAAGCATCATAACTGCGCACGGTTTCGTATTTCACTCCCTCTATCGAAAGGAGAGGTGGAAGCTAAACAACTGATTGATTGTTCTTGCAATGTGGCTCGAAGCACGCGGCATATGTAGTTTCTGTGCCGGAACTATCACTGCCATCTCGGCGTTTATTTTTTGTTTGCAGATGTTTTTCTCGGCGTCATCGTTGTGCAATGCGATGCGGAGCTGATTCGCTTACAGCGGATTAAAACCCTTGCAAATTGGCAGAAATTGTTCTGCCGATAACAACCACAAACGAAAAAGCCAAACAAACAAACAAACGACATGTTTAATACTTTCGTACACTAATAGAAATTAAAAAATCAGTAAAAAATTGATATAATTTTGAAAGGAATTTTTGGAAAGCGATATAATTCATTAAATAACCAACAAGAAATGTTTGAATGTAGGACAGTAAAACAACTGAGAAATGTTTAAAGCAAAATACAAATGATAAACTGAATTTTGAAAATCTACAAAAAACCGATCATTATAAATAAACATACAAAATTTAACAAGAATAATGCATCTTATTTGTACTGTTTTTTTTTTTTGTACCATCAACGTTGGCGTCGAACTGCTAGAGACATTAGATATTTGTAATTGAAGGGAAGTATTCTTAAATTAAGATACATTGTACTGGAATTAAAAGCTGTTAAAAGAGCGATGACAATTACTTCACTAACGTTTGTTCACTATCTCGCGATATGCTTGCCTCTTGATTTCGATGGTTGAAACCGAATAAAAAAAACGACATTGTGCCTGTAAATTTGCCTGCATGTAGGTCAAGCGAAACCGAACTCGCAGACGACACTTTTTCTGCGCGGTCCCGCACGTCAGACACCGGAATTTGCTGGGTGTGCAGCGAATGGTACGTCGAACGTCGAAACTTCTACTCACAGCGCATTTGCGCTGCCCCGTTTCGCGTGCGTTTCGGTCGCTTTGCGGAGGGAGCCAACGAGCGACAGAGAAAAGGCAAATGTAAAAATGTGTTGTTTTTTTTTTTTC
>JXWZ01006192.1:0-17797 GCA_000956215.1 Anopheles farauti No. 4 | reverse complement strand
TCTATTTGACTTAACAAATCTTGACATAATATGTACCTCCTATTCCACAATTTTTCAACCGTTTTCTCTCTATCCATGTTTCTCACAACGAGGGAAAAAAAATTCCAAAAAGTGTCTTCTAATATGAATGGAAGTTTTATTACCATAACAATTGTAAATCGTGCAACGTGCAAACATAAGCAACATCAAAAACGAATAAAGCGATTGAGTTTAAGACGGATTAAACGCACAACGAATGAGAGCATAACGCAATAACGCAGTGGAAATAAAACATCTATCAAAAGAAGGCATCAATAAAACAAAAAAGAAACAAAAGGAAGACCGTCAGCATATGCTCACTTCCATTTCGAGGGAAAGAAGAAGAAAAAAAAGGGGAAGATAATTTTTATGTGACTACGGTACATTAAGGGTACAGGCAGGCTTCCGCCTGCGTACGCGAGTTAACGATGCAATGCGTTTTGAATATTTTGGCCAACCGATGTGAGTAGAAAGATAGAAAAAGTTCGACTTTACCGCAGCAGCTCGTGCGCTGGTTTTTGGTTTTGTCTTAAAACATTTTCACCACTTCGAAGCGTAATGTGGCGAATGTGACATTACAAATGTGATTACTTAGAAGGCTTTTAAATCGTTTATTAACAGTAAAAGTTAAGAATTCCTTCATAATTGACCTAATAATCTCGGAAATTAGCTGCCATTAGAATGGATCGGTTTCTCAATTGCATCTATCATCTCGTACGAACGACCACAGACCACTACATCGGCATAAACGTCTTTCCGCTCGCTTTCCACGCTTACCGCAAGTGTTGATGACGCCCGATACGGTGCTGCTGATGATGGTGATGATGATACACTTGGTAAAGATAGCTTTTAAATAATCTTCCGCTTTCTACAAACTCCCTAGACCAAAGGATCGTACAGTAAAAGGAATGCTGAGCTTCCCCCTGAGTGAGGGAAGGGGAGGAGGGGCAAGATGCTCAGTTTCTTTTCCAGCTGATGCCAGTTCAACCTTGAAGAGCAAACCACGCACCGTGCCGAACCACCGTAGAGGTGGCCTGAAGCGTGTGTTTCCTTCATTCCCAGCATACCGACCATATCTCCAGCTGGATGCTGGTCGGTCAAGTTGTTGCTGAATGATAAAACGATTTGCGCCCGTAAGCATGTGGTCAAGGTGTTGAGTTCTTCCGAGCCAACATCCGAAGAAGTTATACCGCCGGCTAATGGGGGCTGATGCGACCATCCCAGTGCCGGGATACGTGTGGTGGTGCGGGAGCAAAAGTTGAACTATTCCAACCGGCCCAAACAACCGACATCGAACATCGTCAAGCAGGGTCGTTCAGCAAAGAACTTCCCGACACCATGGCCATCACCAGCAACAGCAACATCATCATCATCATCATCATCGTACACATTATCACCATCCTCCGAGCCTAGGTGTCGTCGATGGATTCTCGGTTCCCGCAAAAACGAAAATGTTTTCCTTTCGGATTTTCTGAAAACCGGTCGGAAAAGTCGGCCACAATGGTGATGGTGATTGTGGTGTGGGGTGCAGGTTGTTCGCATCCAAGCCGCCGGTTACCGAGAGAGCGAGAGATGGAGACGGTGAATGCATATAAATATACAAACCGATTACCAGAACCCTCAACCTTCACCCCGGACGCAGCCGGGCAGCTTCCGACGGCGTTTGGTCGTCCTGGTACCGAAAGACGATGTAAGGAATGTGATAGTTGTTATCTTAGAATCTCGGTGTTGATGTTCGCACTCCCTTGGCATGGGGTTCCCGGGCACTGTGAACCGGCGGCCGTATGCTGTCGTACGTTCCGTTCCAGCCGGGTTTGAGGTAACAGATTCCGCCAGAGCGATGAAGCCTCTTCCAAGGACCGTCCGACAGTTGATTGCGGCAGACGATTTAGGTCGGGTGCGGTTGGTCCGGTTGGGTTGCTGGCAAATTTGGATGGCTATTGTTTTGCCTGTTAACACCTTGTTGTACTCTTCCGGGGCAGCATTCTTCCGACCCCCGCAACAGGTGTTAGTAATGAATCAATTAATGCTGCAGACAATGTAGATGACGAGAGCGTTCCGGAGTGCCGAAGTGTTGTTTTGTTGGTTTTGATAAGTGATTCGATAGTTATTTCTGAACAGATCCTTCAAACTAATGAGCACGACAGCATCGGTTTTGAAATCAGAAGCTATAACATCACCGCAAACACGATTTATGATTGATCTTATTTTTGGTTAAATTTTTTTTTTGCCATAAAATACTGCAAATGGTTCATTATATTTGATTTAAATGTGGTTCGTCTGCTATCATTTTTTCACCTTCTTCATTTAAAACACTCAACTTATGTTTCTGAGCTGAATTCATAACATACAACAAACTTTTTTTTTGTTTTACGCTCACAATAGTATGTTTGGGAAAAAAAAACAAATCCTCCTTCACGATGAAACAAGTCATCTCTCCACCTTTCTTTCCTCGTCCACTTACATGCAAGATGTGATTAAACGAATAAAAGAGACCCGAAATATGTATTATGACGCATAAGCGTAATCATAATAATCATCACACATCACCACGGGAGGGCATTTCTCGGTCAGTTGAAATGCAGGCTGAATGCCACATAAAAAAAAAACAATTGGATGAATCGTCCGCACGGCAAAAAATAAACTATTGAACGGACGGCGAACGAAAACGCAGCACACACACGCACAATAAAACGGCATCTCATGCTGAAACTAATCCTGGCCAAATTGAGCCGCTGCTGCTCTGTACCCGCCAAACTGACAAACGTATGGGCACGGATCGTATAGTGGGATTGTAATGATATAATTTTTGTTGTGGTAGAGTGTCTGTCGATGTTTGGTCGTTTCTAGCCACCCGGTCGGCTAAAAGGGGTTATAGGACCAGAAAGATTAGACTTTGTGGCTTAAATATCTACCACGGGCTGCCGGCTGCATCCCACCAGGTGTACATAATATATTAAAAATCCGTACTGCCGGATCCCGCTGTACAACGGGTAGATTATTGTCTTAAAATTTGATACACATTTACGACCGGATGCCATTTAAGAAGTCATTTATAGTATGACTTTTCGGTCGGACGGTCGGACCGGATCGGAGCGACAGTGCACGTTCCGAGCCAGATCTGTGTGGCTTAAATCGGTAGGAGGGGGTGGCAGCAAGCTGATGGGGTAACATAATCGACGGCATCATACATGCCTCGAAAAGCTTCAAACTGAACCGTCGAAGCGACAGCCACCATGCGACCAGCGTCAACCACATGAAACGAGCGAAACAAGGGGAAGGAAAAGGAAAGAAAACGAAAAAAAAAATTAAACATAATCTACAGTTCCGTTTTGGAACAATTTTTGCTTTGTTTTGTTTTGCTCGGTAAACTCTTGCTAACTGTCTTGCCACAAAGTCGCTCAGCCTCACCGACGCAAAGAAAGCATGAAGGAGAAAGAGGAGAGAAAAAAAAACTATCAGCGCGCATAAACTATTCGCTCGAGGGATGACGACGAAGATGGAGAAATTTGAATGCTACCGAATTGTTTGCATAGAACCTAACCCGGTTTATCTATACGAAAACCCCGTCGCTCGCCCCTCCCGCGAGACCATATTTATGTAACGTGTTTTATTTCTCCACTCCATTTCTCCTTTTCCATTTTACACCGCAAATGGTTAATGTTTTGCTGGCATTTTTTGTTTTGTTTTGCGTGCATCCGATTGTTGCGGCTAAACATATACACACACGCACACACAGCGCGCTATTGTTTGTTGATCGTTTCATTTCGATTCAGCCCGATCGAGCACGGACGGTGGGCCGCCGTGGAACTGGGCGCAGGGTTGGGGCACGGTTATGCGTTCTGCTGGTCGCTGGTTGCTTCCGTACGCCGGTGGAAGGAAAAGCTCTATGCCGAGCCGGGCATGGTGTAGCGTAAAAAGCGATTTACAACTTAATCGCCCGAACGCTTCAACGGTTTGAGGATTTGTTTCATAACTTGCCTTTTGAGTTCTTTTTTTTGTGTGTTTCGCTCTATTCGTTTGCTCCTTTTGCTTCCCGTTTATGTCGCTTGCAGGAATGATTATGTGTTTTTCTATCCCCTTCCTTTTCCATCTTCGCCGACCGCTGCTCTGGACCCTGTGCATACCGCAAGATCTTAGCGTAGCGTCTTGCTTGCCGAGCTAGCCAGCGTACCACGCGCGCTTCAGGAGATTCATCTATCCAGCACGGGCATACGAGCGCCGAAGATTAAAGATTAAATGGTGCAATTTTACACCTCATGATGAGCACACGCTGGAGGGGAGGGAAAGAATGGGAAGAGAAAAAAAATCCGATTCACGAATAATAACCTAAAGGACCAATCGAAAGCAACAGAATAACAGCCACCACATCAAAAGTACAATATATTTAAAAAACAGATCACGGTCACTGTGGCCCCACACACACGCGCGCGCCGGCCCACGATGACGGTGTCGATTCCGGTTGTCGCAACACCCCGGCAGATCGCGAACGAGCGCACCGAGATCGATTTCAAATTCTTCGCCCGATTAAGCAACTAATGACGCGTACAGCATCCGCGTTGTCATGATCGCCGGCCAACGGTGAGTTTTGGAGGAAAACATTATCCGTGCGATGAAACACTGTGGGAACCGTGCCTCGTTCGGTGACCAGAGGTTTACTACACGCAATAGCGTGTTTCGTCGGTTTCCTTTTTTTTATTCTGACCGGGTGATGAGAGAAAGAGTGCAATTACGGTGAATGCGTGGTGTGAAAATAAAAATCAGCTAAAAATAATTCCGTGTCAATAGATGTTTATAATAATGCATTACAATTTAGCAATGTGTTGTTATTTTTTTAAGTTTCAATTTGTTGTATGAACTGATTTTTTAATTTTATTTTTAAATGAACTCAAAATTGTTCTATTCAGCATTGCGCGTGCTGTTACATTTAGAAAAAAAAACTTGAACAATCTATTGTCTGGTTTGAAAATTATTATCTACAACGTTAACTATCAGTTTTGTACATCAAATCAAATTCTTCTCTACCATACTGCTTAACATTTTTTATCGTTGGACTGCTGAGAAAGTTTAATTTAACATGAAAAATCTCGCTCTCTTCTCTGAATCGCTTAATTAGTTTAAAGAATTTTAAACCCTTTTATATTTCTGTAAGATGATGAAGTAAATGTATGATATTGGTACAAGAAATGAATGAAATTTGATAGCTTAAATAAAAATTGCTAAAATAAAAATAGCATAAAAATTAGCTTCAAAAACCTTCACGATGGTTTGGTCGTATGATTCAAATATGCTTTAGTTCTTGGATGTTGTCGCTGTGGCGGCCACTAGTGTTAACGTGCTGATGGTCACCGTTAGATGGCACGTAAAGGACACAAGCCACTTTCAAGAACAGGATTGCATCAAAATCGAATCAACAATATCGTCTCCGCTGTCACTTGCAATAAGAACAAGCAAAGGAAAGTAGACCGACGGCGATTCGCCGGATCGATGGATGGCACGATAACGGATCCGAACAATCGAACAAACGAATAAGATCAACACATACACACACACACACACACACACACACACAACACCCCAGGTACAATTCGAAAGAAACGAATCATTTTGAATATTCTATCGACAACAACTGTAATAATATTAGATTGCAATTTTTCACTGAAATCTAATTATTGCACGTTCGCTGTCCTTCCTGTCGCTCACGCTGTACGAAGCAGCATAAATCGAATCGCAACAAAAAGAATTAGAAAAAAAAACTAAACAAAAACGGAACAGTGTCCACCGTTGCATGGACTCGGTTCGCGCGCAGACGGAAAAGCAATCGAAGTAACCGAAGGTGTCTTTTCCGCCGTTTGTGGGAGTGTGAGTTTGTCCGATGGCCGGTGGGCATTTCCGTCAGGTGTGTCTTCATTCGTTGGCGTTACATACAAACACATGCACATTGTGCCCGTCTGAACTAGCTCCGAGTTCCAATGCGAGCGCATTCGGATGAAAGAAAGCGGAACGCGGATATGGAGGATCTGGGTGGTAAAAGCGTTTATGTCTTTTTTTTTTGTTCTCATTCGGTTCCAGCGCTTTTTAGGTTCAGAAGAAGTTGTGCCTCGTAGTTGGATCTTCGATGAGTAGTTTTTTTTGTTATTTCATTCCTAGCGTCGTAGCCTCTTTGCTGAAGGGTAGGTGATTTTTAGGGAGGGTTTATAAGCGACTGAGAAACGAAATTCAATAACTGATTCTATGCAACTGACATTAGCATACGTGGAAGGGAATTTCCCGCAGGATAGCGAAATTACAGATTCGTGGATGTCTGCAAGTAGTATTTTTCTATTCCTTCGCTAAACTTAGCATAAAAAGTAAATAGACGAAAAAATTAAATAAAAAAATCCATAAATGGTCTTACTTGAAAGCTTGCTTTAAACGAAACGAAACATACTTCCAATCAATATAGTTTCCCATTTTACCATGGGTATATCCATCATCGAATCATACCGGTCCAAAAACCAACGTGAGGGCGAGAAAAAACAGAATGAAATTAAATTAGAAAATGGGAATAAAAATTGGAAATGAAAATTATATTCCCCAAACGTGTTGCGACCGCCAAACCGCAGTGTCCGTGTCGGAAAGTGGATCAAAATCTAGCGTCATAGCTCTTCCTATCCCGCAACCCTTCCCACTTCATCAACAACACTCGGATGGGCTACCATAATTAGCCCCATAATAGCTCGGGCTCTATTTTGAGTATGAAATATTTATATCAATATTATAATTAAAGCTGTCATCTCGCCAACTTCCGTCGGAGCTGTCGATTCCGTCGATAGACACACACATACGCTACCGGTGATGAGGATGCAATCGATAACGATAGGCGGGAGTGGACGGTTGCATTCCCGAGCATTTCGAATGCCTCGGTACTGTAATTTAATCGGCCTGGTCGCTTATTATCATATTACTCAATTGATGTAGATTTGACACACGTCAAACGAGCTGGCGGATGAAACTTTGTGTAAATTATAACTAAACGATTATAATTGTGTTGTCACGGGGTTGCGTCGGCTGCTACTGTCTCGCTCGGTGGAAAGCACCGGTCTAGTATCCCCATTGCCTCCACCGCCACCACCCGCGGGCACCATGTTGGCGGGGATTTGTGCATTATGTTGTATTTTATTAGATGCCGGATATGGGCCGACGTGCATAACACTTGCGATGCATTTTGCCAGCAACTGCACGATAAATACCGCCGTTAGAAACGAATGTCTGACTAGTGCTACGGATGTCTCGCTACGTCTCATCCCCGCTACGTGCCGTTCCGCTCCTGATCGTTCCCAGTTATGGGATCAGGTCGTCCAGGAAGAGATCTAAATTTGAATAATAATCTCATTGCCAATACTCTCTCCCTCGCTCTCTCTGTCTCTCTGTCTCTCTCTCTGTGTTTCTCTCTCACACACATACATATGGTCCTCGCTCGCATGGCTTCACCAGTGACCGGCATAAATGAGCCACTGTATAAATATGGTGAGCATCGCGCGGAAACGCCTGTGGTGGGGTAGTGGCGCACATTTCGATAGGTTTATATTATTTTCGGTTCGGCCACAACGTGAAAGGGAGCTCCGGTGGTGGTGCCCGGAAACGGTTGGGCACACATTTCGACATTTCACTGGGAAATAGATGCAAATTAAAATATTTGCGGTGTGAAATGTCACACAGATGTCTGCTTAAATCGAACGGAATGTGTCACCGGCGGTGGCCGCTGGAAGGAAATTATTGCGAAATCAATTCGTTAATCGTCGAATGTGGATTCAAAATTTGCTCGCGTACGGCACGGTTGGAAATGCGATGTGTGACAGAACATTCGGTGTAGTGTTCGCCGGTCGATTCTGGAAAACTTTTAAGTGAATTATATTATTCGCTGGATAATAGAAATCGGCTTGTATTAGCAACCGTATTTTTACATTTCAAACAGCTTGAGCCAGTCTTTAGGATTTATTTTTAAAGTAAAGTTTAAACTGACCTTTGCTAACAACTTAACGACATCTCTGAACAACTTCTTATGGACATATAAAAAATGGCATTAAGAGTACAGGAAATTAAAGGTAAGTCTGGCCATCTTTTCATTGGATGATTTTTCAATGAGATCTCGCATAACCTAGCTGTTTGTTAACAAGGCTGTGTCTATTAAATTTATTCACTTGCTGCTTCTTTTATGCACCACATATACTCGGTTTCCGGTCCACTATACCCGGGTGGGTGGTCTAAAAAAACTAAATAATGCAACAAACGCACACACAAACCCCACCGCCAAATCATCGTTCGAAGATATCTCAATCAGTACATCCTTGTTGCCAGTGCATTAGGCAGAGAGAGAGAGAGAGAGAAAGAGAGAGAGAGAGAGAGAGAAAAAAAACAAGAGCCAACAACACTTCGTTCACGCGACTTCACCCTTTTTATTGTACGAATTTAAACGCGTCAGTGGTTAAACTGCAGTTCCAGTGAATCGAATATTCTGTTTGAATAACAAGCTCCTCTTTATTACTCCCGCAGCAACCTAGTAGATGGTTTAGAAAAAAAATCAGTACACATTCAGCAATCGTAGCCATACATTTTTCACCAGTTTTGTATATTTTAGAACGAACTTTGATTGCGTATTTTTCACCTGAACTTGATCCTTGCTCGTTCGCACCCGTTGCTGCCGGTAGGACGGGTAAAAACAATGTGCAACGTGCGAGTGGGAAGCTCGGAACGTTTCCACCGCATTTAGGGATGTGTGGCATTTAGGGGTGAAATGCAATTCCCCGTACTACCACCGTACAGACACCTGTGCGCGGTTGGATGGATATGAATGGAGCGGAAGGGTCGTCCAGTGTTTGGCGTGATTCACACGATTCATCATTCCGGGGGCGCCGTGGTTGGATTCATTACGCGGCGTTGGTTAATTCATGACGACACCTGATCGTTTGCACGTGAGTGCGTGAGTGTGTTTTTTGAGTGATGGGTGGTGGGGTTGTAACGCGAAAACTAATTGCTTTATTAGCATTCTGACTGCTGAAAACATTATGAAGGTTGTAAAGGCGCTATACCGTTCAGCTGAGATGCGAACAATGTGAGGAACATCGAATCGGCTTTATGGCATTAAAGTTAATTATTTTACAAAAAAAAACGTAGTTTTGGGTTCAGAATTAAATTAACTAAAAATTGACTTAACATCAACACGTAAATACTTTTCGAGATAAGAATGAACGAGATAGTCCAAATTAAGCAACAACAAAATGTACGGGAATTAACAAAATTTCGATTCTTTTCAGATAAAGAATAATGGTTCGAAAACGATTCGATAAAATAAAATAAAAACTAAAAAAAAATAAAGAAAATATTCGATAAAAAACAGATAATGAAAATTCGATTCTTTGCAGATAAAGAATAATGGTTCGAAAAAAAATCGAAAAAATAAAAAAAATAAAGAAAACGAAAATAAGATAAAGAAAAAAAAAGAAAATAAAAAAAATCGATAAAAAACAGATAATGAAAAATCAAGTAGGTTTGTATTGTAAGTATTTTTGAACGGATTAGTTTATCACATTTCAATGCTTTTTGTATGTCCGAAAGATACAATTTGCGTGCTTTGATTTTTAGTGTTTCTTAAATTATGGTTCAAATATTGTTTCTTCTGATGATATTATTGAAATAACCTAAATTAGTGTTAATATTAGTTAAGTATTAAATCATGAATATTAACAATTTTCCTTACGTTCTTCCTAGCCCACCCACCCACTGAATCCTATTTCAAAACTCATATTGTACTCCTTCACAAAACCGTATAATGCATCCATCCTCTCGGTACCATCGAAGGGAGTGTATTCGCTGCTGACGCAGACACTCAAGCGTACATGGCCACCTGGATTCGGACCGGAGGATGGAAATTAAAATCAATTTGCCCGTCGACAAAAACCCCGTCCCCGTCGACGGCAGGCTTCAATCACCGGGAACATTTCTCAGAAATTGGTGAAAAACTCCCAAAACTCCCATGCGCGCAATGGGGAAGGTGTAGAAAAGGATCGGCTTTCCGCCAAAGACAGAGGCTTCCGCTGGATGCACACGCACACTGGAAATTGAGTCAGCCAGCAGCCGTGCTCCGTTCACGCACAAAAAGCGTTTCCCATCATCCCGCAATCTCGTCGAATAAAATCTACCGCTCCACGGGAATATGCATTGCAATCGGGCTCGAGATGGGGTTGTGAAAAAAGGAGGTGGGGTGATATGCAAAAGCCTGCCCTTTTCCACGGTGGGCCTCGTGTATAATATTTGTTTGCACATATCGTTTCACTGCATTGCATTTCTAGTTTTGTTTCGTATTTCCTTACTCGCTCTCGTTCCCACCGGCAGAAAGCTTAGAAAATTCGATCCTCCTTTGCCCGTGAAGCAAGCTGCAGCTGCGTCCGGATTCGGTCTTTCGAAACGCTTGCAAAAGAACCCGCTGGGCACACCTGAGCCCCGGCGGGTTTTTACCGCAAGGATCCAGCAAAAGGATTGCGCCGCGCTGCGAAGAACCTCGAACATTCGTTTCCTGCCCGAGCACTGCCTGGATTTACTCTCGGACTGTACTTGGACAATGGCAAGGAAGCAAGGTGGGTGTTCATTTGCACAAAGTTCCATCACCCCCGCCCAGGTGGCCAGGATGCTGGATGCGAGAGGGCGAAACAGAAATCGACAAATTAGTTCCACCCCGCGCGCGGTTCTAGTGTGCATCATGCGTGGAATTGTGCTTTCGCAATCGCTAGCCCTGCCTTATGTATGTCGTCGAACGTCGTGCGGTGCAAGAAAACCGGAACCCTTCTCCCGCTGCCACCGCTGCGCGGCGGCAGGGCAGGACAATTTTAAAATATAATACAATAACATACCCATGCTCATCGGGCGCGACCGGCGCCCAGTACCGAAAAACCGTTCGTTTCGATTCGTATAATCCGTTTTTTATGCGTTTTCGTTTCGTTTTGCTAGGGGGTGGTAGGAAAAGGGGTGGGAGACGATGATTTTTCTTCCCTTTCACTCGCAGACATGCAGGCAGCTTCCGCAGCTTTCCGGTGGTCATCATCAATCCCGGGTTTTCAGTTTTTCCCAGGCTGTTTCACCCTCTCCCGTGCGTTGTGTGCATTGATCTCTTATTTGGAGCCTCGGCTTTGGTATCGAAACATTGCAAACGGCGAGGCGCAGATGCGTACGGTGCGCGCGGTTCGCAAAAAGGAAAGGCGTAATGATGATGGAAAGAACGCGAAACCCAGCGGATGGTGCAGTTTCCCAGGGGCCCATGTCTCATCGTTCGGCATCGTCATCGCCATCGTCAGCGGCGTCGTACGCAGACCCGTACGTACACTTCCCGTGTCGTTGCGTGGCGAGGCGGGAAAAGGGTGGTCGAATTCAACCCCACCCCACAGCCGGTTGGTCACCTTCAGCTAAAGGACATCGGCGACGACGACGACGACGACGACGACGACGATGACGACGACGTTTTGCTCTAGCTTGATTGGATACGCACAACATAGGAGGCGCAGGAAAACCGGCACCTCACCGCTCTCCGCATCACCTAGGCAACGGCAACACACAATGACACATACACACACTCTAAAGCATCCACACATTTGCACACCATCGGGTGCTTGAGGCTTCGATTCAGCGCATAGGACACACCGAACGCACATTCCAGGACGGGTCCGGGCTCGGGCCGTGCATTCGTACGACCGCGTGCGTATGATGGAGCCGGTCCCGTGTGTTTGCTGAATGTTTTCTCCATGCCGTGAACCCCCGTGTCCCAGGATGGCCGCCCACCCCCCTCCCCCGTGGCCGAGGGTTGGCCGTTTTTTGATGGAAAGAAAGCAAACGCCGGTCGTCCGGTCGCGTCCGCTCCTATGTGTACGGGGAAAAATCGAACGTTGAAAGGAATTTGCCAAACCGAAACACGGGCGGGTTGGGTGGGTTGAGAATAAATTCGACGAAAAACCCGGGGCGAACGCTTGTTCCACGGCCGCCCGGACTGGACCGTGCGGTGCGGAATCGAATTTATCGCCTAGGCCGTGTAGGTGCCCGCGTGGAGAAAGGATAGTTTTCTCGTTCTTTCCGCCGAGCCCGGGTGGTTGGCGATTTGCTGATGACGACCGGGCTCGGGACGGGAGCGCAGCGAACGGTGCACTTTCATCCCTTTGTGTCGGCTGTCGCCCGGACGAAATCCCTTTCCTTCCGCCGGACTGGAAGACACAACCCGAAGCCTTTTCCGACTGGACCCACTGAGCCGTGCGCTGCAAACGAGCTCTGCATCTGCATCTTGCAACTGCCCCCTTCCCCGGGCACCCCCGGGTACACTTTTTCGGTGCTTTATAAATATTATTTCGCATTTGCTGCTGTCCTAACTCGGTGTGCGGCTCTCTCTCGCTCTCTCGTTATCTCTCTCTCGCTTTCGCTCCCTCTATGTGTATGTGTCTATGGAAGGGTTGGCCCTTATTCTTCTACGAGCTAGCGAGCGCACCATCCGGGAAACAAAGGTTTGAATCGGTTTTGCGGAATGAAAAACCACTCTATATAGGCGCGCGAGCAAGGTCCGGTCCGGTTGCAGGAACGTATCGGACGTGGAATCGATACGTGGAGTGCGCGATGTACCGGGCTTACTTGAAAACACACACACACACATACACCCACAAAACGGAGAGAAAAATGTTTTATGCTACAAATGCTACTCCTTCCACGATGAATTGGAAACTTATTTGCGTCCCGGGAGCGATTGCAAATACACATCCGTTTGGCCGAAACCGGACTCTTCGCACCGGCGAAACGAGGAATTGTTATTTCCCTTGCCGGGACCGGGGCCGTGTTTCTAATACACGGAATGATTTATTTATTTTGCCTTGTCACAAGAAAACTCCACCACCGCCCGGGTTTGTGCGACAATGGGTGCGTCGGCTTGTTTTCCAAATTTTGACTAGTTTGGTGCGATGGTGGTGGTGGCGGTGAAGAAAAATGGAGATTTGTACGCCCCATCCCGACGAGCCTGTCAGCAATAATTGGACCGCCAACGTCGCACGCCACTCGGGCGGATTATTTTGGACCGGCGGTTTGCCTTTACCGATGCCTATCGATGCCTGGTGCTGCCCGGGTTGGACATTCGGCATGATTTCGGATAAGAAAGCGGCACAGAACACCCGAACACTTCATATCGCGGGCCGTGTGATCGCTGCTGCAGGCAAGAATGCAACGCCACGGGGTGCTAGCGGGACGAAACGCGATGACGGTGAATTTGCTTAAATCATATTTGCTTCTGGTACTTCCTTTCTTCGTCCTCGAAGGGGAGCTTAAGGAGCGGTTTCGTCTGTTTGTTGATTTAATGACAGTGATCGGAGATTTAGAAGAATTTTTGGATGCAATTTGGAAAATACGCAAGCGACGGTTTGTTTCGAATCGTTAAGCATATGGAAACAAATCATTCTTAAATTGCCAGAAACAACGATAAAACTATCTGTTCCTTATGCAATTTTCATATTTATTCGCGTCCCTTAACTTTTGAAAACATTTGACAAAAATTGTCATAATCATTAAAAAAAATCATGCTTAAATTGTTAATAAACAAAAAACTTGGAAGATTTATTTCCTTTCATGACTTCGGCAATTATTCCACGTGTCTAATACGTATCTGCACATCGATCAATTTCGTTTGTGTTTTACTCTATCGCACATGTCGTTGAGCAGCTCGATTGGAACATATCTCTCCGACAAGTCACCATCAACACACGGTTGTTCAAACCCCGCCAAACCAGCAATAGGAAACATCCTCCACCGATGAACGTTACACCGATCTACCAGTATACTGGCGTACAGTTTTCCAATATTAGGTTACCATGTTTGACAAAATGGCAAGAAACGAACCGAAACGTGCAAAAAACTACTCACTTCAAAGACTAACAATTTCAAACAGCAACGTATCGCTGGCCACGCAGAACGCTGGCGTAGTACATAAAAACAAACACAAAACAAAAACTTTGGCACCGGTTCGAAACTTGGAGACAAGACATCGAACGAGCTAGCCGACGCAGAACGGCGTGGCTCGGACATGGTCGCGTGTACCTTTATTTATCTTTCCGCTGATAACAAAAGCAACCTCACCTGCGACTGGGGGCTGCTGGTGGGTTGCGGGTATCGAGCGGCAACGAGATTAGAAGCATGATTTTTTTTCCTTCACCCACTACGAGAACCGGATGTGTGGGCCTTAGAAAATATGCAGTGCGCCAATTGGACGGTTTCGCGGAGCGAACTTAGAAAACCGAATCCTCGTATGGGACAGAAGGAGAAAAAAAAGCGCACCAAATGAATGCCAACATTCAGTCGAATATATGGCCACAGCATCATCAAACCTTTCCCGCCAGTAGTGTGACTTCGATTCCGTGAATCGACTGATCAGAAACAAATAGCAGCACCAGAACTCGAGAGTGGAGAAATAAAAAAAAACAAAACAAAAAAAAACCTATAGCATAATACACACCTGCCTAACAACCCGCATTTTCCCGGCAAACCAGCCGGTGAAGTGCTTTTGGGAGTGAGAAGGCTCCCTGTGGCAGGCGACGGCCTAACGATGGCCCTCGACCGTCGCAAGGAGATGCACTACGGGGATAGCACTAGGCGGAGTTGGGGTGGGTAAAATGCAAACTACGCCGGGTACGCTGATGATGAACACCCTTCCGGTTATGGATTGTAAACAAACGTGATCGGGAATCGCGATTCGCGGAAACACGTCATGGCCCGCCATGGCTCCCTGTCCATCGCTGTCCGTTTGCTGTGGCGGAGTGCAACGCGTTTTGCAAAAGTGTCTCTATTTCGTGCCGTGGGTTCTGTCTCTCTCCGCCCCTCCTAAACCTTCCTTCCCCCTTCCCCCTTTGGTAGCAGACAGACGGACTCTCAATCCTGTCGCTAACTTTTGCGGGAACAATGGCTTCCCGCGCTGGCTTGCCGGTGGGGAAGATAACTTCGATTTCTTCTGTGACGCCGGGCAAGGAGTGCACTCCGAACGCACCCGGGCACGCTAGACAGCGCGTCGGTTCGCCAATGTACCGTGCTTTGTGTTAGTTTTGTTTCTTAAAACATTGCGCGCCGGTGGGCAGTTGGAACTGTTTGCTTTTTAGATTAGTAGTTTCTGTGGTGCTGGCCGGGCTGGGCTGGTGTGATGTTTTGATTTGACTTTCTCATATGCGCACGGTTCTGCAACTGGCCTCGGGGTGTTGGGGGAAAAACATGTACAAGGGACAATTCTCTAGCAGAATCCATTCTCGTTTCGTGGCTGATTCTTTTAGTATCCAACTGTTCGGTAGTATTTTAAAATTGTTTTTTTTTTCAATTATGTAATTTTCCAAATTTCACACAAAATATCAAAAACAATATGTTGGTTGAAACAGATTATAGTATATTCATACAATCTCTATAAGTATGTATAACTTGTGTGTATAACTCAAACTAAAAAAAAAAAAATTAATAATATCCCAAAAATCTCTATAAAATAATTTGAATAAGAAATAGTAAAAAAACAACCATTCCTCTTTTAAAAAAGAATCTAATGCGCGAATATTACCTAATAGGCAAACCCGCAGCGCTCAAATTCTCACGAAGCGAAGCAAATTAAATTGTATTCATTACCGTACCAGTTCTCGGCAGTATCTCAGCCCAGAGGTCACCGTGTCAGACCACCGTGAAAAACCCAAGCTTCTACGGAGTGTTCGTTACTGGTGCTTCCGCCAGCGTGGTTCGCTACCGTTTGGTGTTTTGTTTTCTTTTTATTTTCCCGCACGATACACGATCGTTTCTGGCTACTTCTTTTCCGACAGCATTATTCCCTCCCGCACGCTTCGGTACGCTGTACGATCACGAAGCCACGATGCAATGAGCTGATTCGTGGCTGCATTTTGTCATCGACAATAATCAGGCTAGCACAGGCATGGCTGCAACATTTGCATGCTAATAAACATATTGCTCGTAATATGATTATTATAAATAATCATGTTGATATAAATGGCAAAAACACGATGCAGACTTTTCGGGCACGGGAGCAGCGGGCACGATTTCGTGGCTTCGTGTGGGATCCTCCAGCAGGAGTTGTAGAACAGAAGCTGCCGGTTGCTGGCTACATCCTATCGTTTTCTTTCCATTATTGCATTTATGTCGAGCGTTTTTTTTTTGGTTTGCTCCGGCGAAATGTCTCCACTCGCAGTAACTGAGCAGTACGAACCACCAACCTCATCGTTTCCATCGTCGTAAACCTCCGGCACGACGCTTCGTACAACGCCAAGAACGACCCATTTGGAGCACATTCGGTACGGGATGAAGCACCGATTAACATAACGAAATCATTTTCATACAACAAAATAACTCCCCGCTCACTGACTGCTTTATTTCTTTCCAACCGATAGGGAATTATCTTTTTTTTCTTCTGTCGCTCGTTTTATGCCGATCCTTTCCTCCGAGTTTTTGCACGTTCTTTTATTGCACTGCGCTTGCTTTCGATTCGAATCGATTCGCTGCACCCGAATTTTGAATACAGTAGCGAACTAGTAGCGGAGTCAATTTTAAAACAATCATCATACAATTAACTGCAGCCGCGGGCGGTGGCAGTTGCAGTTTCGCTGCTAAAACGGTGGGATGAAATCCACAAAATCAGCAATTTAGCAACACAGATCCCTGCTCGATTGGGCACAATTTAGAGTGAATTTAAATTTATTCTAATCAAATTATAGTGCATCAAGCATCTCCAACGGCCCGGCCACTGTTTGATAGTGGGCGGCTTTGAAGATGTAATTTAGCATTACTCTTCGAATGTTTAAGATGATTTTATTTGTTCGCAGAATCGGAGATGGTTGAACCGTTTTGTAGCCAACGTTTATCACTATCGGATTTGATGATTACAGAAAATACAATTTTTGACGAATGATTTGGAAATTCGGTGCTAATGTGTACAATTAATTCCAACACAGCGTAAGGAATGATTGTGGACTGTTTTTGTTTGTATTATCATGTATAAATTTCGTTTTTATATATATATTTTCTGCACTTTTTTCTACAGTCAGACTTTTCGATATAAATGGTTGTATATTTTGAGCACTTGTAATGAATATTTATGTATGTAATTCTTTCTTTAACATTATTATATAAATGAATTTCTATTAAAAATACAATTTATTGCTACCTTCTATACATTTTAATTCCGTATTAGTACGTTTTATTTGCTCCAATACCATTATATCAATGTCAAGTGAGGTTACCAATCAATACCCACGTGAAGTTTAATGGTAATGTTCGTATCATTACCTTGGCATTGTTCAAACTGTCACTTGACATTAGAAATAAGCACATGCACATGATCTACTCTGCCTGCATTTTCTACGAGCCTGTCTACCCCGTGGGGCAAAGAAAACAGACAATCATGCACACAATAATCGGTCGCGAAAAGGATAACGATGGAATTAGTTCAAAGCTGAAGCCGCGATGAATGAACCCGAACGAACGAAACAGAAATTAAAGTGACCTATTCGCATGGTAGACAACCTTTATCACCACAGTTTTTCTACCTTCCTTCACGTTACGGTTTGTCAACAGCAAAACCATGCGTCGGAACAACTGGCGGACGCTTGGATGGTAATGCTTTTGCACATGGAAAATCGACAACACATCAATCGTGCATGACGTGGCGGTTTGCCGCACGTTGAGCAGCGCGTGCAAGATTTTTGCATAATGTACGCATTTTAAATGGTCCGATTGGAGTGTTTGG
>JXWZ01006183.1:0-13948 GCA_000956215.1 Anopheles farauti No. 4 | reverse complement strand
GGCAAAACGAGCAATGCCCTGCAATGCCCGCAAAGCAAAGAAACGAAACAATATTAAGAGCCCCATTGCTTATGGCGCACACGCCCGTTTGGCACGCGTATATCGTTATGACTAATTGCATTTCTGACCGAAACAGAACGCGCCAACCGGTTGTTTTGCGTCAAGATGCGCCCGTACAACTCTACTCCAGCAGCTACACACAGTAATTGCAACCGAATGAAACACCTTCTTCCTCGGTCAGTAACGCCAATCCGAACCGGTTCGGTAACATGGGTGGAACAACCATCCCCAACAGAACAAACCTCGGTCATGCCTCGGTCGTCGGTGGATCGTCCTGTCCCGATTTGCTGGCGAGCGATGTTCCAGTCACGTTTTTTTTTCACGGTGGAATGATGCTACCATTGCTGATGCTGTTATTGACACTGAAGCTACCGGGAACTTCCATCTTCACTTTGAGCCACTTTGACACGTGTCAATCAAAAATGGAAACTCGCACACACCACCGAGTAAAAGCGGCCTACTACTTGTTGCCGCCTGCTTGGTGAGTTGTACGCTGCGTCTCAACTGGTGGCAACGAATAAAATTATTTAATATCGCTCAAGTATCTGAAGCACGAGCCAGCAGAGCACACGCCCAAGCACCGTTTGCGTCGAATTACTCGAGTGCTACCGTGATTGACTGGCGAAAGTGTCCGAAACGGTAACAATTAAGCTTTACACAAATTAATGAACACGAAACAATCCAACCCATCCGGGCCTTCGGAGTTGCGAAGCTGAAGGATCCATCGCCCAGGAGTGGTGAGCCGTTCATTTTCGAGAACGAATTAAAAACCCATTAGCGTTAATAGACACAGAACAGCAAGAGTGTTATTCATTATTTACACGTTCCTATAGGTCGTGAATCAAAACTCGGAAGCAAAACATTACTCAACCTAGAACCGTCGTGGTTCTAGATTGGGTATAAAATTATTGGATACTCACTCATGAATAGGCTTCGTGAGACATTTACCAATCATAATCTACATCCTAATCTCTTGGATGACACTGCTAATTTCACACCAACATCACCATTTGTGTCAACAATCGTTTCCATCGAAACCGGGCAAATCCCTTAAACTCGCACAGCATACGACACCAACGAGGACACTCTTTCTTATTCAACGGTCCCACAATGCTGACAAAAAGACCAATAATCCCGTCAACCAAACAATGGGGCGAGACACAGAATCGATCGACGAGGTGATGACAAAAAATCACTGCGACAATACATTTCCATTTCGAAGCGCACCAACTACCGACCGAGAATGATTCGAGCGTGTTTCTTGCTACTTCCTCCCCTGGGAGCTACTTTACGGCCAAGGATATGCCGAACTGATGAACGGTGTAGCTCTCGTGCACCATCATCAGCGTCCAAAACGAATGGACAAGGACTAGCAACATCAACCTCCACTTCGGAGGGGGAAAACTTGTTGAAACTTTTGTTCCTGGAGGTCGTGTCGGGACACCGGAAACATCGCGCCCTCCAGGGTGGTAGCGGGAATGGGAGGTGTACACGACACGGACTGCAAGTGTCACTACAAATCGGTCCTCATTTACGGCACAGCGGCTAAGCTCGCCAACTCGTTCTCGTCGTCGAACGCCCGTAAAGTAAAGACGCCCGCTATGGGGGAAAAACAATTCGACCTTAACGTACGGATATTGCAATACGCTGGTGTTGCTGCTTCTGAACAAAAAAAGGCACCGCGTGTATCAGTGTGTTTGCTTTGTACGTCGTGAGAACATATTTTCCTCTAAACTTGTTTCACAGGATTAGCACGCGAGGCCGGCAGAAGAACACATTCTCGCCGAGCAAGCAGCACTGAAACAGGAACCCTCTGATCCGTGTTAAAAGTTATTGCGCACATAAAAGCTAAATGTTCGTCGATTTCATTGCTAACTTTCTCTAACACTTGTTGTTTGTTACGTTTGTTCTGCTCCGTTACAGATTATCCGAGGGTGAAGGTGGGACCGGAGAACCCGCTGCGTGTCGAGCGCGACAGTACGGCACTGCTGGAGTGTGCCGTCGATTCGAAGCCAAAGGTGCCGAACGTACGATGGACGCGAAACGGTCGGCTCATCAGTTCTTCGCCCTCGCACCCTATACAGCGCGTTTCGGTGCAGGATGCCGGCAACTACGCCTGCTCGGCCGATAACGGGCTGGGTAAGGTTGGGGAGCAGATCATAACACTGGACGTCCTCTACCCACCGATCGTTGTGATCGAGTCAAAAACCTGGGAAGCGGAAGAACGTTCGACCGTAACGATTCGTTGCAATGTCACCTCCAACCCACCACCGATGACGATCGAATGGTTCAAGGAGGGAAGTCCGGACTTTCGGTACGCAGGTGACATTCTGCAGTTGCGAGACGTGAAGGCAGAACATGCGGGACGGTATGTGTGCCGGGCGGTCAATATGATGAAACCGTACAACGGCAAGATTGTCGAACGAGTTGGCAATTCTACTGTCGCGCTGCTGGTTCGTCATCGACCCGGTCAGGCATACATCAATCCCAGCAAACCGGTCGTCCATGTGGGTAACGGTGTTACGTTGACCTGCTCGGCAAACCCGCCCGGATGGCCGGTGCCCCAGTTCCGCTGGTTCAAGGATGCCGTAGGGGAGTTGTCCACAACGAAAACGATCCTAGCGCAGGGCCCACAGTACGTAATCCCTCGGGCCCATCTGGGCAGTGAGGGTAGCTATCACTGTCACGCCGTAAACGAGCTGGGTCATGGTCCGATGGCAACCATCAACCTGGAGGTTCATCAGCCACCGCAGTTCATCGGCAAGATGCAACAGCACATGACGAAGCGCATCGGAGACACGGACTTTTCGGCCACCTGCCACGCGAAGGGTAAACCTCGACCGATGGTACGATGGCTGAAGGATGGTCGCGATATTACCACCGACGCCAACATGTACCGCATCAGCACAAACAACAACGACGGCCTCAGTGGTATGGTTACGGTGCAGAGTACGCTCCTGTTCCAGGGCAAGGCGCGTCCGCAGAAGAACCAACTGCTTCCGAGCGATCGGGGTACCTACACATGTCTGTTCGAGAATGAAGTTAGTACGGCCAACGCCAGCATGAACCTTCGTATCGAGCATGGTCCGATCGTGCTCCATCAGTATAACAAGGTTGCGTACGAGATCAACGAAAATGCTGCCGTCATGTGCAGGGTGCAGGCGTACCCGAAACCCGAGTTCCAGTGGCAGCTCGGTACCAACACGGCCGCCCTTTCCATGTCCTCCGATGGACACTACGAAATTAACACCACCACGGACAACAACGACATCTACACGAGCGTGTTACGCATCAATCGGGTAAAGCACGAAGACTACGGTGATTACACGTGCCGCGTTGGAAATTCGATCGAAACGATCCGTGCCCCGATCCGGTTGCAACCTAAAGGACCACCGGAAAAGCCCACCAATCTCGGTGTGGCTGACGTCGGTTCGAACTACGTGTCACTCGTGTGGGATCCCGGGTTTGATGGTGGCATTACCAACACCAAGTTCTTTGTATCGTTCCGCAAGGTAGCCATTCCGCATCACGATCAGGTCAAGGAGGATTGTGGCATCGTGCAGCAGGTTAGCTCCGAGTGGAAGGAGTACGACTGCCAGCGTGATGTACCGTGCAGTGTTACACCGCTCGATCAGTACCAGAGCTACGTATTCAAGGTGAAAGCGATCAACAGTAAGGGCAATTCGGAACCGTCAAACGAGGTCGCGACTACGACGAAGATTAGCAAGATCCCGGTGCCACTAAACGTCGGTTTCGATCCGGACACGAAGCAGCTCGGGTTGAAAGTCGGTGCCACCTGTCTGGCGCTGATAGCCGTCGTGGAGACGATTGGCTTCCACGAGAGCCCGATAGCAACGTGGCAGGTGGTGCAGTCGATTCCGCTGGCCGTATCGGGCAATGGGCCGACGTACAAGGAACAGGTACTGGAAAATATGTACTCCGCGCGCCGTTCAAGTGGCCGATCAATGGCAAGCGATGACGATTTCCCGATGGCCCTCGAAGAGGAGATCCCACCGAAGGTGCGCGTGAAGCTGTGCCTGAAGTCGAGCCATGAGTACTGTGGGGACTACATGGATGCTGAGAGTAAGTATCAATTAGTGTTATTTAATTTTTGTTCGATGCTTCTTCTCTCTTTAGCGTAACGACCGAGATCATGCCTGCCGTTTAACCGGCTAACAAGATTGAGTACTAGACTTACTAGACTACCATAGCTGTTTAGTCACTCCTTGCTAGGATGGAGTCAGGTGCTAGAATCGCTAAATTTAACCGTAGATGATGATTTATAGCATATACTTGCCCAGCAATCATAATGACCTTGATTCAGAGTTTCAAACTCGGTTTAATTTGTAGAACGATTGTTAAATTTTAGAATCACGGAATAACTTTTAAAGTCTACCAAATTTTATAAAGCAACACGAAAATTATCGCTCACGACTAGTTTTACGATTTATTTTTATTGTATGTTTCTTATAAACGATGAAAGCATTGCTTTCATTTAACAGATGTCGTATGTCGCTGTGCATTCGAAATACGCTGCATTGAATTTATATCCTAATTAAAGAACAACACCCTAACGAAAATGCTAACGTTCGTCTTCTCACTTTCAGTTGGTCCTGCCTTGATACAAGACTCCCCGTTCATCGCCACGCCAACGCTCATAGCGATCGTCGTTTCGTGCGTAGTGTTTGCACTGTTCGTCGGTCTTATGCTAATGTTCTGCCGCTGTAAACGCAACCAAACGAAGAAATCTAACCAATCGAAGGACTACGAGATGGACTCGGTCCGACCGTCCATAGTGGCGCAGCAGAGCCAAGCGCCGCCACCGTACTACCCCACCACTACCGGGCTCGACAACAAGGCTCTCGAACACTCGATGGACCTAGCGTTGGCACTCGAGGATCAGAAAACATCCGTCTACGCAACGCACAACGGCTACGGTTATCACACCGGAACAAGCATACAAGTGGCCGGCCATAGTCTGCCAGCCAATGAATGTAAGTATCATCGACGCAACATTGCAGTACTAATAGAGACCAAGAACGTTCGGCACGCGAACGTTGCTGGTGGATCGGTTTAAACCATTTTCGAACTATTTGTTCCAAGCAGCTTTAATGAGGTTTTCAATATGCCTAGTGTCCTTTCTATAGTGTAGGTTGTTTCTAGCAAACAGTAGGTGGACATACTTACGGTTTCGTTTTTTCCCTCCATTTATTGCTCCATTATTCATTAGCGGCCAGTTCAGTGCCAGTTAGTTTTGTGTTGCATACCTCTCCCGTCTAACGATTTTTTTTTGTTAATATACACGCAACACACACTGGAGATCAAAAGCACACTTACAAATGCCCTATCAATTCTTCTGGTTATTTAACCTTCCACGTCACGGATTCCATCAAACATCAATATTTAACTCCATCACTACCATATTTCTTCTCCGCGATATCGCTTCTCTACTAATCCAGGACTAGCAAGCGCCATAACTTCCATTCCAGCAGGTAAATAGTCAATAATAATATTGATCCGCTGCACCGCTACCGTTTGTTTTCACTGCACAAGTGTCTAGATTTGCTGCACCTTTCGTATTTCTACCGTTGCTAGCTATGATGGTCCCTGCTTGCCGTTCCCGTGTGCTGCGTGGCGATGTGCTGTTGTCCAACGTGTGGCTAGTGAAGGCGATGGATGTGTTTTGTTCGCATCGCGAGTGGATTGTTTGTTATACAACTGTTAGTTGCGAGTTGTTTGCTGTGTTGCATTGTAATAGCTCTATTTATAATTGATGTCTCACCTTAACGGTTCCCCCAAATTCACAACCAGTAGTGAGTCCCAAAGCACTGCATCATGCATGTTAGACCGCCATTACGATTTGTTGCTTTTATGTTGTTTGGTTTAGTTATATATCATTTACATTTTTCCTATCGCTTTAATTTGATATTAGTATGAGCACCTACCTGTTACACACTTACTGAAACCACACAAAGGCACACTTTATTCGAATTTAAATTGTTATTCATGAATTGGGTTCGACAGTACATAATTTGCCCTTTTCGCGACATTCTTTCGACAAAATATGATTAACGGGCTCCACACGGGCATAGATATTTTGCAAAAGCCAACTGAAACGTGAAGCAATACTCTTGGGAGGAAAACATTTTCTTTTTGCACGAATTCGTACTGGAGTAATACGTATAGTGTAGTAAGTTTTTTTTATATTAACTGTGTCATACTAGTAACAATCTATATCGTTTCCCTTTGTATGTATTTATGTTTAAGTTCGTCAATTAGATTAAAAAGTGGCTAGTATTGAACCTACTTTCACTTTGAATCTGGCCTAATCTAGTAGCGATAAACAAAATAGGAAAGAAGAGTTCGGTGATTGGTTGGAGACTACGCACTTGGATAATATAATTTAAATTATTAAAAATTAAATAATAATAAATTTCAACTATCACATCAAATGCTTTCAAACTCTAGATGGAGTTTGCAAATCCATTTTTTGCAAAAGATGTCCAAAAAGATATCATTATTAATAAAATAAATTCCCCCGACAGAATGACCGAATTTTGATGTTTTGCAGCATTTTAAAATGATAAGGAATTTCACTGATTAAGATTTCACTCACCGCTCCGAAAAAGTCCTTGAACGAAGTAAACAAGTTAGGTAGTAGTACTTATGCAAATTGAAAAATACCACAATATAAACAGAATAAAATTGGGCCACCCAGACAAAAGACCTTACCGGGGCAAACTGCGGAAAAAAACGCGAACATCCTATTGTTCTGATTTTTGAGCATCGCATTGTTGTCTTCCGGTTGTAGTGTAAAAAACTGAAAATGCAATTTCCAACCATGGATCAGTTATTTCACGTTTTAGAGTTTTGTGTTGTTTTTTTTTCGTTACGGATTTGCAGGTAATCCCGTATACGTACTGCCGTCGTGGTTCTCGGTTTGACCTTTAAAACCCGTACATGGCTTTATCCCGTGCCGAGGGCCCTGCCGCTCGAGGGAACACTTTTACCACTAGTTCGACGCACCGCTGTTTTGTTTGTTTGCACACACACACCCCGTATGCGCGTAGAGCATTTCGTTTCCTTTTTTTCGGTGGGCACCTGCTGCGAACGGCTACTAAAACAAACGGTCCTATCGTTTTTCTTTCTCTTTTATGCTACTGCTTTGTCGGCTCCACCTGTTTCCATCGCCGCAGGGGTCACGATGGGTTACACGGAAAATAGTTACACCAACTCGAACAACGGGGGAAGCGTCAATTCGCAGGACTCTATTTGGCAGCTGAAGGGAGCACCACCACCACCGCAGCCCGGTGGCCACACGACGATGACCATCGGCATGCAACCGCTCTCGATGGCAAGTCTACACGCGGGCGGTGCTGGTGGTGGTGGTGGCTCGGTTTACGCTGGCACCACCAACACGACCACCACCACTGCCGCTGCCGGTGTGCCCGGTACGCCCGGAATCGCCTACGGATACGATCCGATTGCAACGCACTCGAACGTGTACGGAGGTGCGATGACGATAGGGGGTGACGAATACACCCAGTACCCGCACCAGGCGGCCACACCGAGCCAGCACGGTGGCGAAGACGATTACCTGCACCATCATCACCATCATCATGCGGCGGCAATGCGCCAAAGCCAGAATCCCTCCCGGCAGCAGGAGTACTGCGGCGATTCCTACGCGTCTGTACATAAAGCAAAGAAACGATTAGACCAGCCATCGCATTTCGGTACGTTGTACGCCCCGTTGCGCCCAAAGGCCCCTAACGCAACTCATGCCCAACTCACCGCTCACGTGTCCATTTCCGGTTCCGTTTCTAATGTAATTTCAGATTCATCATATCACGACGTTAGCGGTTTACCCGATCCCTATCTGGATCAGCAGCAGCAGCACCACCACCACCACCAGCAGCAGCAACTGGACCAGGAGGATAGCAAATCACTGCTCCAGCTGAACCACCCACAAGACCACGGCAGCTTACACCTGCAGCAGCAGCAGCAACCGCAGCCAATCTACGAGGACAACCTGGAGAGCGGCTACTCGACGCCAAACTCGCGGAATCGTCGCGTCATACGGGAGATAATTGTCTGAGAACAGCCCCGGGTACGGTTCGCTGATAGCGGATCGTGCCTGTAAAGCTGGACCTGCTGGTAAATCCATCCATTTCCGGGTTTGCCGGTTGCTCCAGCTTCCCATCCTTCCCAGTTCGACGCCGCACGTAGACACGCAGAGACGACGCAAAGTGAGCAAGCGTGTACGGGGGGCCAGCATTCGTTGGGCGAGTGGAACTGTGGGGTCGATTTGCATAAATTGATCACCACAGATCTCACCCACAAAAACCACCACGCACGCTGGATGCCCGTTAGTGCCCGATATCAATTAAAAGCCACCCCAGATGCAGGCTTGCAGCCGTAATCATGCAGCAAATTATCGCAAAAAGTGCATGATCCTGCATGATGGCATGCGGGCTGCGGGTGTGGCAATTGATGTTCCCGCTACTCATTCGCATCTCTTTTTTGCCATCTAATCGCGTTTTGCGTGTGCGATCGAAATTATGAATGTATCTCAATTCATTATTGCTCCAAAGCGGGTGTCGCGGGCGAGCAAATCCTCGGGGAGGGAGGAAGGGACAAGCGGTAATGCAGAACAATGCAACTATCAAGTGTGAGTAATAACCAAAACAAAAAAAAACTCACGCGATAAACACGCGAGCATCGGGCGGAAGCGGAGCGGCCCTTCTTCGTCCGGTACAACCATCGACGGTTGCGGTTTGCTAGTATGTTACAGTTGTTGCGTAGCTAATTGTTTAGTTTGACACTTTAATTTAAGTGCTGCTGCTAGTCGTTGCGGTGGTGTGCTTACGGGTCCGCTCAGTCTGACTGAAAACAAACACAAAAAAAACCACACACACACACACACACACACACACACACACACAACGTGGCGAGTAGAAAGGACACTTACGGTTGAGGTTTGTGGGCAAAGCAATGCCTACTGTGCTCCACTTTTGTGTTACATGACGTATAAACATGTTCATTAAATTATGGGTGTAATTCGTACGCCGGGCTTTGACACATGGGCAACAACAAAACACAATCGCTCGCTCGGACGACGCATTACCACAAAATGACTGATGCTCTGGCTGGAAATTAACTACACCAAACCGAACGGAATACACACACACAAACATACGTACTACGCTTGGGTTTTAAACACGACAGAAACAACTCTCCCAAGAGCGAATGTTATGTAAATGACACATGTTTCGTTCTACCTGCCTATACGAGCATGCTTGTTGATTTGGACGCCCTCATCATCATCCCCATCCCCGTGCTAGTGGATACGCATACTTTAATTTTCTTCTATACCAATGATTAGGTTTAGGTTTGAACACTATTTTTAAAAACGAACCTTTTACACTAGTACTAGTTCTGGCCAACGCCGCTTGCCATCTCGCCGCTTGACATCAACCGTCCGGCACATGGTGAATTAAATACGTTCGTATGAGAGAGTAGGGAATGTCTTGCTGATTTTGTGTAATAGTTTCCCACCCATCCATCTCCATGTGCAGTGCTTCGGTAGAGGACGAAAAACGAATCCTTCTGCTCCATTTTCAGTTGAACGCTCGGAGAATCTTAATTTTCAACGCCATGCTTTGAACCAAACTCTCTTTTTCACATGATGTTCTCAATTTTTGTAACATTTTCCTGAAACATCCTGCTAAAAAGGATACAAGAACCAATTCCGAAAAGCTAGCCTAGCACTCAAATCTACGTCAAAACGAGTATGGCCCCACAACCGCGACTCTCTCTGCGCTGAACTAACAATATTGCAGATATGTTTCCTTTTCTCCCTATCGTCCACTGTGCACCACGAGCCACAAATCAGAGAGAAGAAAAAAAAACACCGTGCTAGTGAAATGAATGTTTATGTTTAAAGTTCGGTTTGCTACCCTATACTAGTACACTTTTAGCGTATATGGAAGTCAAATATGTGCCCTTATCGAATTGAAAACATTGTTTTAGGTTCTTATTTCCGCACTAATCGTGCGCTGTATCACGTGCCGTACGGTACCTTAGTTGAAACTGTACAGTGAGGAAGATAATGTGTGACGAATGTATGTGTGTGTGTGTGTATGTGTATACTAAATTGTTCGTCTGCATGTGTGTGCAAGCCAGCGAGGATTCGTATGTGAGTGCCTGTATGCCTAAAAGGGGAACAATGGAAGGCAATGGAGGGGCAAAACTACCGAGTGAATGATCGCTGAACGAGAATGTGCACAAATCTGAATCGATTATTAGATGGTCTGACCGATCGTATTCGAATTTCGAAGTTGTCAGTTTTAATTAAGCAAAAATCATGAACATAACCATACCAGCACATGATGGTGGAAACATTGTATCAAAGTAACACTATCCTTACCATATGCCATGCACATGCACACACAAACATACACAAACACACAAACTCCACATCGGGTAACATATCCCCGGCACACCCCCGTTCTACCCCACCCCTCCTACCGCTAAATGTACACGCAAAATTGCACAAAACCAGAAAAAAATGAACGGTGCGTATTTAATGCAACATCGATGCACCTACCAATATCGAACCGATCGGAGATGTAGATGCAACGTAGATGCGTAGATCACAGTCACGTCGAACGTAGCAACAACTTCGAGAAAGGCTGCTTATTTTCATCAACCTATCTTGCCTGTGCGTTGGCTCGTTAAGTTATCCAACAGTTTGCACCATAATCGCACTGAAAAAATAAATAAAGTGGGGGGTTGTGCAGAAAACAAGCGTTTCCGGCTAAGTATGTATGTGCATGTATTTGTATGAATGTGTAAGTGTGGGTGTCGGGGAGTGGGTGGATAGGAAATATCGAATTTATCTACGCAATTGCGCAAGTTATTGACCGTACTATATGAAACAAATCAGACATTCAAAACATCTCGAACGCCGAATTTGAGGTTTACAAAATAGTTACGACTATGCAGACGCCGATCCGATTTATCTGCACTGCACGCGGAATTATGGTTCAAGACCTGCTGTGTTAAGGAACATACACACGCACACAAATACGCCGCCAAAGAATCGGTTGAGGCCTACAGCACTAACAGAGAGAAAGAAAGAAAGAGAGAGATAGAGAGAGATAGAAAAGATTTGTATGATTGTATTATTATTTCAATAGTTCAAAAACTAACAACAACAAATAACATCGGAAAAACGGTTCTAAAGTTTTTAAAATCAGCTGGCTCCACATGTGAAGTGGTGAATTTAACGACCGAGCTTTTCGATTGTGGTGAGTTTGCTTTTTCATTTGCTTTACGCTAGATGGCGCTGTGGAGTGTGTGGTTTTTGATGCGATTCCATTTAGTTGCTACATTCGCTCATGAGCGTATATGTGTGTGTGTGTGTGCGTGTGTTCTCATAGCTATTCAAACCATTGATCTCGTTCGCACAAAAACACAAACTGTTCGTTTTTTTTATTCGCTCCCCAAGTGCTATGATGCGCTCACACACTTTCAGCTCTCGAAAAGCACAGCACAGGATGCGATGTATAGTTTGGGAAAGTGGCAGTGTTTAAAGCAAACAACACACTAATCGAAACCCAAAGCGCAAAGAGTGGCTTCGGGTGGCAACAATCCTGGCTATCCGATGGGTGTGCTGTGTTTTTTTTTTTTTTTTGTATGAAATATACGACTACACTAATTTTAAACTCATACTAGATAGATAGGAAAGCTTTTGCCCGCCATACGTGACATTTTGCGCGAGGAAAGAATCGTTCGGATTATTGGCACACGGAAGCAGAGAACGGTTAGAGACAAGAAGAAAAAAAATAACAACCGGGACTTATAGCAATGTAAAAATTAGACCGTAAGTGTAAACATTTAATGGCGTCCTTATTTTAAATTATAGAAAGCGGCAGAAGATTCTTTAACGTGGAGAAGGAGAACACCGAACCCTGTACGGTCGGTTTGAGGGACGCTAGCGCTAGGAACCTGACGAGAGACAGACGATTAGCACAGGACTGCGTGAACACGGGGCGCCAGGTGCAGATCAAAGCATATGCAAACGTGTACATACACAATTTAGCCATAAGTTCCCATCGTACAGACGAAAGATAATGCTCGATTATCGATTACCTAGGAGAAAGAGCTGTGAGAAGCACAGCAGAGGAAGAAAGTTCACGGTGCGTGATTTAAGCAAAACTATATAGACAAAACCTAAGCTGATCGTTCACGACACATTCACACACGCAACACACGAGCAGACAGGGCAAACAAAAGCTCTTTCAGCGATTCGATCTGACCAGTCCACAGTAACATAATCGATTGCAGTCCGTCAATAGGAATTCTCAGCTTCGAGCGAGCGGACGTTAAGTGGATCATGAAAGCCGGATCTGTTGATATGAAAGCGTAGGATCGTTTTTTATTATGTTTTCGATTTTCATCATTTTGTACGCCGGCAAAAAAAAACTGAAACAAAACTGAACGGAAACTGGAAAACGATATTTTAAATAAAGCAAATACGGAAAAAATACCTAAAATATAAGCACAATGTATTTTCAGGCGCTTTTAACCTATCCAGTGCCTATCCGAAACGGTGCGCTTTGTTGGGTAAGTAGCAACTAAACAGGTCATTCTAGCGAATCTTCCTCATGGTGGTAGTTTCTATAATACTGCCTACTGCCTCCGTTTTCTATAATAAATTTTAATAAGCACCACATGTTGCACTCCGTTCTATGTATCTTAAACTTTTTCTTTTTTTTTCGACCAGTTAAACGCAATACTACTTAATAACTTACGGCACCAATGTACCGAGGTGCGAAACTATGGACAATAAACAATTAGCTCCACTAGCACACCCGTTTTTCCCCAATCGGCGAAGCTCAGCAACAAGTGGCACAAGCGGGAGAAGGTGACAAAAGTTTTTCAATATGCCGTTATTCCACCTTCGCACCACTTTCGCAACATCGCAGGATGATAGACCTACCATTGGGCAAGCAAAAAATGGGGAAATAAAAACATTGCAGCTTACACAACTTTGCTTGTTTGCAAACTATTGTTTTTGATATGAATCTTAATCTTCCATACGCTCTCGCCCTCCGTTTGCCGCTTTGCATAGCGTCCCGTCCGGTCGCATAAATTGGACTCAACAGAAAACTGAGAAAAGCGTCTTTTGTTCGCACCTTCCGCTACTAATATGCTTAGCAAACTGTGCAAGGTGGAGATTGAAACGATACGCTCTTTCTTCCCTGCTGGCGGTAACATTTTTCTCGCTGCAACGAAGCTAGAGGGAAAAAGTTTGCTACGGGACGACTTAGTGCAGTAGGCTGTGAAGTTGATAATTAATTGCAGCATCCCTACTCGTTAGGTAAATTTTCATAAACACAACAGTTGAATTTTCCTCAATAGCTGTAAGCTGATATGGTTTGGTTACGGATATTATTCTAACACTTACAATTAAATGAATCATTTTTTAACCATTTCCGATCACCTCTAGATAAGCGACTTCGTGGCGTCCGTAGGTAGAGGAAGGATTGCGGCCAAAAAAGATAGACCAAAACAAGTACGTTTTATTTAAAAAATAATAGACGAACGAGAGGAAACAAATAAAACGTACCATGCGGTCTGGAACATTCCAAATGATGCCAGACTTTTTTCAAGTTGAATGGAAGTTTCCATTGCATCGTGTTTGTTGCATAAAAGGACACCTTAGATCTGTCGATGTCGAACACATAAATAATATTTAAAGAAAGACTGTAAACTATCCATCTTAGATCCGTTTGGTAGCTCAGTGCGAATCCCATCCTTCCCGTTATTTCTAGAGCTGGTCAATTCAACTATAAAAACTAATTCCCCAAATAAATCATTACGA
>JXWZ01006179.1:0-16150 GCA_000956215.1 Anopheles farauti No. 4 | reverse complement strand
ACACAACACAGGAAGGAACGGAGCGAGCAATGCAAACGGAACAAATTTGCAACCGCACAAAACTAACGATTCCAGCAAAAGGTTAGAGAACGGCAAGCTTGTTGAAAATGCCATTCGTATTCGATCTTATGTAGATAAATAACTCTGTCTCATAGTCATGTATTCCGTTCGCTAAGTACACTTCCGTACTATTGCTGTTATATCATTTGGTGTATGTGAGAGAGAAACAAAGAAAAGATAGAGAAAAAAAGAGAGAGAGAGAAAAAGAGTGGACAAGCCAAAATAAACCAAAAGATTCAACTCAATTCGTCTGTAGCAAACTGCATCTTTCTTTTGTACACCTTTTATACTGTGGCAAGGAAAACTCTACCAGTGACATAATTTTAGGCTACGTTTGTGTACGATGGTCGTGAATTTGGGCTTGAACGTTGGATAAACATGCACAAACCATTATTCTCTGCTACTATTGCATGAACTTCCCAATCCGGGTTGAATTCATTTTAGTCAGTGCCACAACCACGGAATCCCACACGATAGCGTCATAGCGTATAAGACTACTGTGTGTGAGTGCGTGTGCGTGAGAATAGAATTGAGGAAGGAATTTAACCATACTATGCTGAAAGAGACGATTGAACGGCTAAAAATACAGAAAAAGAACGAAGACTAGATGCTGCCAGCGTTGCCGTGTGAGTCTTTGTAATGTGCGTATGTGTTGTGTGCGTTTGGGAGGATGGTTCTATACAATGTCCCAAAGTGCCGAAAATTTGAGAGTGTGTGGAAACATAAGCAACCGATGGTGAATTTGTGATAATACTACTTTCCACATAGTCTCCCGTGTATCTTAGTAGCGAGGTAGAAAACGTGAGAGAGAGGAAGTGAGGACACGTTTGATTCGTAAATAAAACGTCCCAATTAGAAATAAAGTAAATAATGCACACTCACGCACAATACATTTACCTCCGGTGTCAGGATCAGTGAACAGAGGGTGTCAGTTAGGGAAACAGTGTGAGTTTAAATAAAGTTATACTAGCAGGTAAGGGAGGTGGCAGAGACCAGACCAGCAGAGAGGGAAGCGTGGATGGGCGCTAAGGTTGCCGAATAGGTGAAAAATTGTGGTGCTTTAACATATTTGTATATGTAACTCAAGTTTTGCTCAATCTAGCAAAAGGATGATGTAGTTCTTTTTGTGTTACGTTATTTACTACCATTGTAGAAGCGGCAGATGATCACTCGCACTCGCGCACACACAGACACGCACACACACTAACTCATACTCATAAAATGAAGCGCCTAGTAGTAGTACTAGTTTTTGTAGCCACCGAAGTTTGTGTTCCCAATTTCGTTGGAGAAAAGTGTTGGTTGGCTTTTCTCCCCATCTGCCAAATTCCTTTCTCCCATCTACTTTCACACACATACACACACACCACACTTAGGTCTTATGGTAAGACGTGTCTCGTTTTGTCTTCCAAAACCACAGATCCTTTAGATATTTCCTTATGCAAAAAAACAAAAAAATAAATAAATGCAGGATTTGGCCGCAGCTTCAACCGCCCCTTACTTACCATTTCGTTTCGCTCTGCTAAATGTGCGTGAAGCGTTTTTTTTATATTTTTGGTGCCAAACTATACTTCCTTTGCCCGGTAAGGGAACGCGTTGCGAGGGTCTATGGAGTGTAGACAACGACAATTAAATTGCGATAAATTTTCCGTGCGCGGATGCAATTACCATTTCTTTAAACTTACTTTAAACGAATAACCATCAACCGATCGATTCTCAGTATATTTGTGATGCGGAAGATTCTACACCAGTGTGCAATAACTTATGCTTTCGAGTAATATATGTGTTAGCCGTTAGGGAAGGCAAAGGCAACTAGGATCGGCGGCAAATAGTAGCTCATTTTCGTATAGAAGGATAATATTCTTTGCTTTTGTTTGAGTAGGTTGTTTTTGTTACAACTTTCACTTTAGGTAAAAGTTTCTCTCCGTGTGGATGAAAGTGAAGGGCGAAGAGAGGGATACTGGTGATCTCTTTTTTTGGGGAAGGTGTTAATGAACGAACAAGCAAACATTCAGGCATACGAACGCACGCAAACACACGCGCACACACACAAACAAAAACACACACATAAACGTACTAATCTATTCCAGTCGAAAGTTCAATAAACAAGAGCGAGACCATCATGGAAGGGAACTGAGGAACCGAATAATTTGTGATACAAAGTCGCTGATGGAACGGAATGTACTAGGCAATATCAAAAATATTATTAGGGGTTTCAAACCAAATTCGCGCAATGATGAGAGAACTCTACTGGACGCTAAACGAATGCACGCGCGTCTGCCGCGCTAACCAAAAGTTTCAAGAGTAGCCACGTCCAGGGCGGGACCCAAGAATTTGAGCGCATAAGAAGAAAAAAAAAACAATCCACAACGATTCGGCACACGTACAGCAGCACAAATGGAAGCGTTTTTGTTTTGTTGTTGGCATCTTTTCTCTTTCGTTGTTACGTTTTGATATCTCATCTGCAGCAAACAGTTGTGTTGGATTAGTTTAAAATAGTTAATCGCTGCAGCGAACGGTGGCAGCACACCGACTCAGGCTTTACCATTTTTCCAGATGTTTTTTCTGTTTTTTTTGTTTCGTGTAGTCAAAATATAAAGGAAGAACTAGTTTTTCTTAATGTTTTATCATTCTTGAACGCCGAGAGCCACAAACTAAGTACTAGTAAAGCACATTCCACAAGAAAACAAAGCAACGGTCAAATGTAAAAAATGTAACAAATTAAACCATCACCAAAAGCAGCTACAAAATAGAATACGAAGAACACAAGGCATCAAATTTGCTTCATGCGGTTTTGTTTTGTGGTGTGGAAGTACGACAAAAGAGACAGGATACTCCAGAGGCTGTCAACCTAGCAATGATTACAGTACAGACTAGAACGTGTCAGCCGTTGCCTTTTGTTTTATGTTATTTTCACGGTGTATGAAAAAAGAAACAAAAAGGAAAAGATAGTCAGAAATGCGTGTGGAATTGAATCACATAATGTAAAAAGGTCATAGTGAGAAAAAAAAGGAAGAATAATACATATAGTCAACAAGTGGAATCAAAACAAAACTGAACGAAATAGAACAAAAAAAAACACAAAAAACATCAACAAATGACAAGACAAAACAAGACTCACGTGCATACACACATTTCCAAATGACGCTTATACCAATCGAAAAACTACTAAAATGGAGAAAAAAAACGATCTTATCGTGAAACACACACCGACATATACTAATTTAGTAAAGTAAATTTCTGTTCCTTTATCAATGATGATTAAGTGTATATCTGTATGGAACTTTCCTGGAAACGATATGAATCTTTGTTAGCTGAAAAGAGTAGAGATGATTACGGTGGAAGGAATAGAAACAAACCAGGCCATAACAACTATACAATCATTAGTTTTCGTATTACTTCGGCTGCTTTGATTTGTTTGGCTCATTACGTACAGCGCCACTAACAGGATGTGTGGTGGTAAGGTTTTTTTTCCTAGCATAGAAACTCATTTGTACTGAATTACAGCCAAACAGAAACTTACGAGTGCTCATTTTTCTATCGCGTGCGTCGAATGGCCATTATTGAACGACATTCGGACTTCGGAAGCCCAGAATGTACTGTTGGAACCGTATGTGCAAACCGATAGGAAAGATTATAGCAGTTAAAGCTTTAATTTATTTAATTTTACATCGAACAAAGCCAACACGCCGCTCACGGACGCCCTTTCTTTTCTGCAAGTCCCCCGCGCGCATGGAACTAATATTATTTGCTACCGTTACTGTCGTTCGTTCGTATTCCAATCACATTTCGTTCCTAGACCATCGCACGCGGGATGCGAAACGAAAGGATGCGTTGCGCGGGTGCGTTGCGCGCGCGCGTGTGTGTTTTGGGCGCGTGAAGGTGGCGTTTACAAGCAAGCAGGAAAACAAAAACGACAAGCAAACAAGAGTGAAATACTTTAATGAAAACGATGGCATCCAATCCAAAGGACGATCAAAAGCAGATAGAGCGAAAGCACATAGAAACACATATGGTCCTGGCATATCCTTTTTTAAAATACTTATATTAGTTGTTGTAGTTGCTGCCGCCGTAACGACTACCACCACCATCGTCATCGCGCTATGCAAACACACATACCCGTAACACTATTTATAAGAGGCGCGAAACATCACTCGAAGTGTTTGTTTCTTTAAGCCACAAAACCACCTTCACCACTCTCCGCCCCATCGTGGCATGATCCCGAACTTCTTCCTCGAGAACTCGTTTGGAGTTGATATTTTCTCTGTTGTTTATAAGTTAGTTTTTCGATGTAACGTGTGCGGATGATGGTGTTTGCTCACAATTCTAGTAGTTTTAGCGAAACCACAACAACAACATAAAAAAAACGCACCGGAAGAATTTATTTATACCAGACAGCTCTCCGCGCCAGGTGGCACGTTTGATGAACACACATTTGATATTTAGAGCTAGTGCAAAATCGAACGAAACAAAAGCGCCCGTAGCGCCAGCAGAGAAGCAAAAGTTGCCAAGATCAATCAAATCGTGAACCTCGAGAGCAGAGAGGAGGAGCATTGTTGTCGTGTGCGTTGGTTGGTAGGTTTGTAGCCTCCTGAATTAATGTGTCTTATTTAACGTATCCAAATCAAGCATATTACCATTGTAAAGAAATGCGATATAGTTCTTCTTTTTTTTTGCTCATTGATAGATGTTGTTTTTGTGCTTCGGAAAGCGCCTAGTGACTACAATTTGAATAAGACATATTTTTACTACATTCTTGGCGCATGTGCCCTGGGGTGTGCGAATATTATTATAGTTCTTTTTATACCTCCTTACGTAGTAGGCTTTGTTTTTCCTCTCGGTGGTGGGATCGAATAATGATACAAGGCGAAGGGGTTAAGCGTGACGAGTATTAGCCACAGTTGCTTCACAATCGCAGGAGCAAATCGACAAAAAACACCAAACCCCTAACGGGATGGGGGCGTGTGGGACAGTCTGGGAAAGGGGATCACTAGAAAGGAAGATGTAATGCACTTTCTCGATAAGATCTCACCTGCAAGCCGCGCTGGATAGTCAGAGAGAAGTAAATATTTTTTCATATTTAAACAGGCACACTTTATCTACCTTTTTTTAAGTAAGAAATCGATACTTTCCAGCAAATAACGTTCTCAAACCTGAAGGCAGATATAGGAGTCCGTGCCTAGGTTGAAGCGAACAGCAGTCAGCAGATTCTCTCTTTAACTCCCCTCGAAGCGTCCCACACTTAATCTAATAATTTTGTTTTACATACTGCTAGGTCATTAAACCGTTGCTTCCGTGCAGTGTAAAGTCAATGAAAACTGGTGCCATTCGGTGTGTGCGTGAATGTGGTTTCGTTTGTTTAATACGGTGCATTGCGACACTCCTGTCGCAACTTTGTAGTGGTTTTGTTTGAAAAGAAACCGATGCGAATTTTGAATCTGAAGGGTTGAGGTTTTTTTAGAGACGAGAACAGATGGGCACTGGGCAGTTTCGTACACTTGGACAGGGAGATGAAAACACATCCTTTTGAAGGTGGTTTATGCACCTAAAATGAAGAGAGTGGAACTTGAGTGAAAAAAATTGCAACCGAAAGTGCACGTCTGAGATACTCACAAAAAAGAAACACATACACACACATATATACACAAATAAAGTACGGAGACAAATGCAGCAACCAAAACCAGATGGAACAATACAATAATGATAATGATAACGAAATAGTGATTAACAAAACGCTAATCGATCTAAGCAATGAAACTTAAAAACTGATTAAAACGTGAGAGGAAAACTGGTGCATACTGGTGAAAATCATTAGCTGTGTAATGGGATTCTTAGGTGGAGCAAGCGTTGTAGCGTGTAAATCAATGACTTTACTGTGGTTTTTTTTTTCTTACGTCCAAAATAGAAAACTCTCATGCCGGGAAGAATAAAAAACTGGCTGAAAAACGGCTGAAGGAAACGGACGAACGGAAGTAAGAAAAACTAACGCAAACCCGATAGCAAACTACTAACTGGGAACGAGCAAGAAAATACCTACCTGCCTGTTTCTGCCTTTTTGTTGTTCTTTTTTCTCCGTAGTTTGATAAACAAAAACACACCAGACGTGTGTGTGTGTGTTTAAACGATCGTGTAGTGAGAAAACTAATAAGCAAACAAACCAACAAGCAAATAACAAAATACAAAAAAATAGTAAACCAAACAAAAAAAAAAGTCTAAAAAAGCCCAAAGCAAACTATAGATCACTGTATTATCAAAACAAAAAAATACAAGAAAACAAACAAAAAAACTACACGACAAACAAAACAAAACATACAACCAATGGTGCATATTTAGTGAAGGATGAAATCATGTTTTTACATAATATACACACTCAGACAGGAGCAGGAAGGAATATAACATCCCACAGATGGACGTAATATAAACGGTGCAGCGGTAGCTAATGACGTGTTTGTGCGCACAAGAAGAAGATGAAAAGGAAAAACTGGGCAGCGCACACTGGCAAGACACAGGACTATAAGTAAGGAAAATGACGAAAGAAAAAAATGAAATAAGATGTAATGGATAATGTGAAAAAATGAAATCTGAGCACGAGCATCGAGACAAACGGGATAACGAACAAGAAGGAAAAAAAGTACGGATGAAAAAGAAAACACTAAACTTCAAATGCGCATACAAATTTCACATTGAAGAGACTGAAATGCCAAATTAATCATACCTTATAGAAAAAAAAACATTGTAAAAAAGATAACGAGACGAGAAAAAAAATCATACAACGGAAGACGAAACGAAAAATGAACACTATACTATAAACTAAAACAACAAATGAAACGCACACGAGCACATTCACTCACTCAACAACATTACTACACTACAACAATCTGCAAACACTCCCGCGATAACAGTGGCCAGAGGGAATTTGCGTGTGCTCGAACACATAAGAAGGTAAAGGTTAATGGAAAATGTATTAGCAATGTGTGGATCAAACTTGAAGTCGAAAGCCAACGGAAATGGCACAGTGAAACACTAGAAAGAAACATACAAAGTGACTACGCCATCAAGGGTGGTGTGAAGCAAACGCAAGTGGAGTAGAAAAGTTTTCGTATATTTATGAAGAAGGTACTATGTGCTGGGATACTAAAGCGATAAGAAGGCACACAAAAAAAGGGATAATACGTGAGGAAGGGAGTGGTGTGTGAAAGATAGAATCATTTCAACGGGACAAACACAAAACATACAAGCTGCTACGAACACACCACAGCAAAAGGTGCGAATAATCGTAGGAGAAGTCGTTAGTCGTATAATAAGAAACTCTAGGTGGTAAGGATAATGTGGGAGAAAGAAAAGAAAAATAACAAAAAAAAAAACAGCAGTAATAATGATTATTGATAGCAAAAGTAAGACTTTTTCTGCATACCCGACTCTGATAGAGGAAGAGTTACATTTATAAGGTTCTTAATGTTCAATAAACGGTCAAAATAGTGCACATATTCTATGTTTCTTTGCGCGTTTTGCATGTTGATGACAGTAAGAGTGCTGCGCGTTTTATGAACGAACATACATGTCGTGGCGGTGCTCTGTGGGTTTCACTTATTATTTGAACGCTGTTTTGGTTTTTCCTAGGCAACTAGGCGCATTTGGCGGTTTTATCATGCCAATTGTTAAACGACTGTGGTGGTGTCTGTACAATTTTATTGTATTGTTTCGAGTTTTATCGTATTGTTTCGTAAAGTTTAAACCTATTTTATCGTGTCGTAATGTGAGCTACAAAAAATAGAAACCGTCCATTTTTTGCCTTGCAGCTGTTTTGCTATGCCAGCAGGGGTACCGAGGCTGAAACGTGTCATGTTTTCAGCATCGGTTTCAGTGTCTGTTTTAAGGGGCCCCGAATGAACTTGCCAGCTGGGGAGTCGCACAGTGGAAGCTAAGTGTACCGAACTGTCAGTTTTCACAAAATTGACATTTACCGTTATTGATGTTGTTGTTGACAAAAAAATCAACAAACTAGGAAAAAAATTTGAAGTCGGAGGTTGCGTCCGCGCGTGCCGCAGCTGAGTTTAAGTTTATTTCAGAGTTCGTTCTTTGCCTGGCGGTGAAATATAACGTTATTACTGATCCTGGTCCAAATAATCCATCGTAGGACCTGGATGAAGGATCAAAGCATCTACATTTATTCGAGAATATAGTCAAAGACCCAGCGAACGTGGTTGTGCGTGTGTGTGTTTGTGCGAAGCCTTTCTTTTGATTCGCGTTTTAACATCAACCGCTGGTTGTTTACAGTGGTGGCGGTCAGGGTGCTCTATTGGTTCCGGAGGGAGCTTTTTTTTCCTATTTTCTCAAATACAACAACGACGTTCACTTACATGAGTGGCGCTACATTTACGGTCATTTGTTCGTTAGTGGTTTCAAACGTTTCGCTCGGTTCTTTCAAAGTCCGTACACAGCCAACATGGTGCTACTAAAATTGTGCATTTTCGGCGTGAAAATGGTAAACGAATGCTGTAAATGTGAAAATGCGTTCTAGCGAAAGAAAAAATGATTGATTTCTGTACACTTTAGGATACCATCCGTAGCGCACACGTATCCAAAAGCATCATCGTTCGCAAAAAAATCGATAACAATGATGAAGAGGACGGCGTTAAGCTCCTCATGCCCACGGTACATTCTGGAAACTATTTGCTGTGTGGTTTGGCGCGTGCAAATTCGTTTCATTTGAGCCAGTCACATTGGTGTAGAACCTTTTGTCCTAATGCCCACAACCTCGTGGGCTAATCTCATGCATAAAATCCCATAGCGCTTTAGCCGCAGGAGCTTAGGGTGTTTATCCGTCGTCTCCCGTGAAAAACAAAATTCTTTGTACCTGAAACAAACGCTGGTGTTGGTGGAAAAAATGCAGCATTTTTGTTGCTGCGCGTGCAATAAAACTTGTTTTGTTGCAAAACGTTAAATTCAGACGTGTTCCCTGGGTTAAGCTTAGTGCAAAAAACAAAAAAAAACGCTCTCCTGCAGCTGCCCTGGATGCTGTGGACCCACACCACATGCTGGAAACACGGAACAGGTTTTTGATGGATGTTCAATTGGCCCCTTTTTGCACCAGCTGCTGCTGCTGGTGGTGTTCATTTTGTTTTTTTTTTGCTCACCGCTATGTTCGTTGGACATTGATTCCTCAGCAAAAATGCGCAGCGTGTTAGAAAAAGCTATTTTTGCGCTTAATTTGTTCCCAACTAGGCCTGTTTGCGTAATTTTCCGTATGAAATGTAAAACTCACTGCCTTTTGCAACCGGCGTACTAACACACTAGCAAGCAGGCGACGATTGCTCGACACCCTCGGCTTATAAAAGCATATTTATGTTGCCCTCGACGAGATAAAGGGACGGCGTACATTTTTTCGTGTATTGTTCAAGTGCGCGCGCGTGTGTGTGTGTGTGTGTGTGCCTGCACAAAAGTGTTCGTTTCAACCGAAACCCCTAAATCCAAAAATCAATCCCGGTGTGTCCCTTTTGAAGGCAATTTTTGAAACGAAAATTTGAATCCATCACTTTCCTCCCGTCCCTCAAAGAAATGTCGTTCGCCGCATTAAAGTAGCCTGGTTCGGTTTAGTTCAGTTCGATTGTGCGATTGTGCGTGAAGGTGCACGGAGTCTTGCAATTCGTTTAGTGTTTGTTGTGTTGTGTGTACGCGAGCAGCAAGAAAAAACGAGCATTTATCAGTGACCGCGCGGATCAAGGGCAGGAAAATTCAATAAAACCGGAAGTGGCGTTACCAGAGGCAGCAGAATCAAGCAGGAGTAGCAGCAACAGCAGAATCAACCAGCACCAGCAGCAGACAGGTACGTGGGGGCAAACGAAAAAGTGAGGGGTGGTTGTTTTGTCCTCCTCCGCACGTGGAATCAACCGTCACGCCGCGGGTTGAGCCGTGTGTGGGTCTCACCACCGTCCCGAGGGTGGTGGATTGGGTTGAATGGGCCTTCCTCCGCACTTTCACGCATATGGCATTGGTGTGCGTTTGTGTGTGTAAGTGTGTGTGTGTGTAGTGGTTGACCAACGGTTGTGTGTATGAGCACCGGGAGGTTTACGGAAACGCAACGCAAGGGGACGAACCGTGCAAAATCTTCCATGACAACCAGACATGCTCACCCCTAGAGAGGCGAGGGTTGCTGCAACGGTTGCGATGCAAGTCACTGCCGATTGGTTACGCCCAATGGCAGCAGTGTGCTGTGTTGGTCTTGTAAAAAGAGTATTAGAAGGTGTAAAATGGGCTTCCAAATCCAAAATCATATTCAAAACGAGTGCATTTTTTCCAAAATATATAGAAAAAATCATGTACTATTTTGATACGTTGTAAATCTCCAGGATTAATGCTTAAAATACTTTCTTTTGCTCTAAAGGACTAGTTAAAAATATTGGTTGATTTTTTTGGACCGAAATATACGGAGTACAACTTTATTAGTAAATATATAAAAATGTTTGTGCACGTTGTGCAATAAAAAATTGTATATTTCTTATGAAATATCCTATTAGCAAAAGGAGCGGAGGCAACCCTTACTTCCAAGGTGCGATTTTTTTAGTCTGTAGCGTTATGGAAACATTTAACATGTTTAGGGGTCTCAATTGCCAATTCTCAGTTCTTTTATATCGATTATTATACGTACAATATTTTCAACGCCTCCTCTGCCAGAAAATGTCAAAAAAAAACCAAAAAATGTCGTTATTCTTTTGAATCCATTTTTTATTGCAATAAATTGACAAATAGTAATGTCGAAATGTGTAGCTTCATTTGAAAACATATTAAAATAGAAGGTATAAAGATGAAAGCAGATATGAACCATTTTTTAAAATTATAATTTCGACTAATTTAAATTTTATTTTCCCTCCAACGGACATGTTCGAGCAAAGTGGTTGCGATAAACTTTACCACCAACACTTTCGTCTCTAATTTACATCCCATTTCCTGCTCGGAAAGCGACAGTTTCGTTTGCTTATGCTGGACGCGGTTCTTGTCATAAATTCCGCTTCCTACATAGACGATCCTACGAACACCGGACATCATGCGCTAGCCACATTTATTGATCCCAGATAAGTTGGCCAGTTCGTTCGGTGCGCGTACGGAGGAACTCGCTGAGGAGGAACAAGAAAAAAAGGTCCGACCGCTGGTGTGCTGTTTGTCGGCGCGTGGGACGTCATCCGTGGCGAGATGAATGGGGATAACTACACAAAAAAAAAAGCTGCGTAACCATAAATTGGAATGTGGCAAAACCGATACCGAACGCCCGGGACGTGGGTGAAGACGAATCCGAGCACCAGATCTCGTGGATTGTCGGCCCGTACGGCTGACCCTGACTCGCATTTGGCTGGCTGCCGACATTGCGAGGGGGACAGGGCAACATTACATAAGCTTCTACGCTCCAGTGTGTCTTGTGTCTGGCGTGTATTCATTCAGCAAAATCGCTCGAACTGCTCGGGACGTGCGAGGGTTGATTTACAGCAGGCCCCTGAGGGAGTGTGTCACTTGAAAGGGCCTGCCCGGGCCATAATACACGCGATTTTTGGTCCTTTTTTCGAAGGGGATTTCCAACGGCTGAGTGAACTGCGACTGCCAGATGTAGGAGATTTTCTGGAGGGCGAATGCTCAATGCGTGCGGTTGGCATGGAAACAACGCCCGCCACCAAGGGCACGTCCTTGGCAGCTATTTTCCTGCAGCGAAAGGTAAACAAACTTCACCCAAAGGAGATATTATGAAATTTCCGCAAAAATCTTTATAAAGGAAACGAGTTGCCGAAGATAGTGGAACGGAAATGCTATGGAAATGGATTTGCACGAAGCATAATGTGCCAAATTTGTTCCTTTTTTTGAGGTCAATGTGGGGCTGCCTCCGGTGTCGATTTGGCTGTTGCACAAATCGCCGCACAAAAGCCGCCAGGTTTCTTGTATTTATCGGGTTTTTTTCCCAAAAAATCATCAAATCACCTGTGCTCAAAATTGCTGCGGGCATAAAATTTGGAATGTCTTATCAAATTAAGGGGCTAGAGGCAAGCAAACAATCCAAATGGATCCATTCGCGATCGGCAAAATACGCTCGACGGTAAACCGGTTCTGGCGGATGTTCGAGCGGGTTGTTTACGGGGCGAGATTTTTTGTTGTGCGCTTTATTGATTGGAAGCTTGCGATCGCTATGTTTCTCGGTACGTTGGTTCATCGGGCGGTTGATTTTGTATGGAATTTTGCTTATAGGAAATAGGTACTTGAGTAGAACGATATGAAGTTTGAGACCTTATTTTTACTGGCAATTGGCAATCGTTGAAATGTTATTCCAATTGTTTGTTCAACTTGGATGGCTACAAAAAAGGAATATTTAATATTTTATAGTATGAGGCTTTTTAAAACTAATTCGTCTTAATCATTATACATCAAGTATTGAAAGTATATAAACCGATAAATATCTTTATCATTTCGGTCTTACATATATCACTCCCGCCAAACTACCGAAAGATCGCGGGTTACAAAATTTCCGAACCGAGAAAACGCTAGAAGGCAACACCTCGATCGGAGTTGGGAAAAAAGCTCCAAAAGAAAGGTTGTGTGTGCGCGAAGTTTCAAAAAAAAAAACGCGGAAAACCCTCCCTCACCGTCGTGGGAGCGATCACTGCCGCAGACCGCGATCGTGTGCTGGAAAAGCCGTACACTCCGTCGAAAATTGCCGTTAATCCAGCACACGAACGCACGCCCGGTGGAGAAGGTGGGAAAAAGCAATGTTTCGAGATCGAACAGCAGCACCACCGAGGGCCGAGACGTTAGGCTCGCCTTTCTGACGGCTTGGCCGAGATGAGGCTTTTGCGGGCAAATTTTGCTTCTTGTTTTATGTGGTTTTTTTTCTCTCTCACGCCGATTCTTCTTTCGACAAGATTATGAGGGGCCATGTTCACACCTAGTTTTTTTTTTTTAGATTCTCTGCCCGTATTCTTCGGTTTTACTTTGGAAAGGGAGTTCTTCCCCATCGTAGGCTTCTCTTTACATAATTATTACTATTATACGGAGTCTGATCTGTACATGATGCGCTCATCGTGTTTCTTTGGCCTTTTAAGGTTAGCTTGTTATCCCAATTTGATTTTATTGATTTATGGTCTTGGAAATAGACACTACTTTTAAGTGATCTTTGTATATGAGGTGTTAAATTATGGCATTTACAGAACTTGTTTTTTCTTCATTTAGTTTCACACGTTTGGTTTTGCATTTCCGGGACTTTAATTGGTTTTTGGCATTGAATTATTTTTTTTTCTATTTTTATTTTTTAGTTTTCTCGTTTTCATTTGCAATTAAATCCGTCTTACTCCGTCGTTTATTGGGAGCGCAAAATTCGATCGATCGATGCAAATCCACTTTCGCGAGACGCACGTCCGATGGGTGGGTGGGCGTCGGAAAGCTAATCAATTTTCCTTCATTTTCCTTCCCCTCCACTTCTTCACCTCCGTGTGCCGGTTTCGTATCGCCCCGTCCGGTTTCTCTCGGGTGCATTTCCGTGGGCAAAGCCTGCAAGCGGGTGAAAAGCGGGTGAGTTGTGGCCGGGCGCCGAAGATGGCGACGGGGTGTGCGTTTTTGCTGCTCGCCAATGCAATGGGCAAACCAGTTTGTCTAGCGAAGAAAAAGTAGGTTTTTGGGGAAGGTGGGTGGCTTTATGGATGCATTTTTTTTGTTGGTTTCGCAACCGGCGAGGGTTTCATTGAGATGAATTTCAATAATTAAACCGATTGTGCGCTTGCCAAGAAAAATAGCAATAATGAAAGATGTTCTATTAAATTTGCACATAAGCGATATGAAGGCAGTAAAGAAAGATTTCAATTTTTTAATTCGAACATTGGATCCTGAGACACAATATGGAGTATTTTTACATTAAACTCCACTTTTGTTTACATGAAAATGGGATATATTTTACGTAAACATACCGATCTAGATTTAGATTATTAATTTGTAAAAATTGATTCAATGACCATAATTTTAATGAATTTAAATAAAACCCCTTAATCGAAGGTATAATTAAATAACAGTTTGGTTAAAAAAGATAAAAAATAATACATTTAAATTTTAGTTCATATTTTTTACACATCAGCAAATTGTCCTGTGGTACTAGTAACAAGCCAAATTTCGATTATCGATTGCCGTTCTTGGAAACACCATACTAATGGTAATGGTAATTTAATCAGTAAGTTGATGATGGATCATGATGGATCGTTTTTTATGGCAATGAAGATTTAATAGCATCGCGTGTGCATGCATGTCCCAATTCTCAGATAATCATATCCTCTATAATGTTTGTATAGGAATGATTAGCTTCATATGTAGGATAAGAGAACGGTTTTGTGATTATAAGTTACCATGTATTAATAATACATCATAGAAAAAAAAAACAGGAGCTTCGGTTGTTTCCAATATAAATTTGCCTGCATAATGTTTAATATTACGAGCTATTTTTTGTACTGTGTACAATTTTCTATTGCTAAGAAACTTATGTACAAACTTAAACATAATTTAATTTTTTCGTAACATTAACACGAAAAACTACCCAACAGAAACGGTCGTTGCAATGAAACTGATGAATTTGATAGCAAATTTAAACATGTCGGGTCATAACGAAGGCACAGCGACTCAACCTTTCTATCCAATTAGTAAAATGGCCACAGTTTTGGGTGCCGTTTTCGAAGCAATTACATCACAGTGCCGTGGTTTTGCTTTATCGAGCGTCGCGGCAGTTGCGTGAGCTTTCACTCGGCGGGAGATTCACCACTTGGGAGGGAAGGGGATGTATTGGAAAAAAGCCGAAATTTAATGCTGCTAGTTTATCATAAATTTGCGATCTTTATGAATTGCTGTTGCGCCAAGTGACGCGATTGTGTTAGGATAGGTAGTTGTGTTTTTGTAAAAGTTTTGTGCAAGCACTCTGTTTATATGTGTTTGAATTTGAATAAGAAAGATTCAAACAAGCAATAAAAATACAAATTAATATTTTATTTTCTCCCGTTTGAACGGAAGAGAAAACGCACTTCCCATGTGTGGAAGTGATGTGGTTGCATTTTTTTTTTCGTATCTGTTGCATCTCCTACATGTGTTTCTTGCGTGGCTCTTCCAACACTTTCCATCGGAAGTATTATTGCAGCTTTTTCAACACATTTACACCTCAATCGCGGTCCAATCTCCACAAAAAAAACCTCCACTCAAATGTGGATCAAACGTAATGAACCAACAGCTGTTGATTGCTTTCCACTTCCTTTCGGAAACAACATAACCTCGTTCCTCCGGTCGCGAACGCGGGCCCTAAAATAACTCCTCCATCCCACCGCATTGGGAGATTAACACCGAACGTTTCGAAAGGGAAACTTTGCTTCTGTGCAGTTTGCGATGGAAACGAGAGCTAACGTTTCCATTTTCAACCCGAAATTAGGAGGTGATTTTCGGTGAAAATTTGTTAGACGCGTGTGACAAAACGGCTTCAGACACGTGAGCGTTCGGGTTCGGTGGGTGACGAATTCCGCGTCCAAAAGTTCACTCACCTTCCGCTCCCGAACGTGGTGACGTTTTCGGGCGATCGTGTCAGGGTTGTTTTGAGTGTTTTATTGGGTTTAAGGCGATTTGAATGTTTCGTTAAAAATAGTCATTAAATTAAACATTAAACGTGAACTTCTCAGACATGATATTTGGCGATATGTAATGTAAGCTTAAACCTTTCGTGCCCCAAATGGAGGGGTACCGATTAGTAATAGTCCCGCACTATCCATTTTGGGTAATTACGTCAATAAACGAACTTCCAGAGGTGACGTCTATTCTATCGATTAGCAGGGAAGTACTTCGTCCGCCGCTGTTGATGATGATGACGATGGCGCTATAAACACAAGGTTGTCGAATGTTAGTGTCTTTGACGGGGCCAAGCCAAGCAACAAAAAATAGATAAGCAGAACGGGGAAAACGTCCCCGTCGGTACGCTTTTTTAAACTACTATCTGGTTTCATGTGCTGCTCGCTTTCCGCGCATCTTCGTATAGGTTTTATGGGACCTGCGTGCGGCTTGGATGGATGGTATCATAAGTGGTGTTTGTCTTAAAAGCCCA
>JXWZ01006178.1:0-20928 GCA_000956215.1 Anopheles farauti No. 4 | reverse complement strand
GTTGAACGCATGAATGCGTAACGAACAAACGAAATAGATTGAAAGCAAAGTGTGAAGCAAAAAAAAAGTACCCCTTGAGATGTTACATCCTTTCCTGAACGGTGGAAGAAAAGGAGAACAGTGCATCAAGTGCATTTTTTTCACTACTTCAATTACCGGCGCACTCAAGGTGGTGATTATTTCAATGCGCATCTCTTTTTGTATCGAGTTGATGGATTTGTGGCCGCTTGCTGGCCAGGTGTAATTTTGAAGCAGAACATTTTTATTGCGTCTGCTTTTAGAATTCTCACTGGTTTTTCTTTGATCTTTCGGCGTTCCAAATCCATAAACACCATGTCAAATTGAGTTTGTTCGATCGAAACTTCCGCTTCAAAAACGCGGTGAAAACTAGGGCTGAGTTGAGCCAGTCGCTGGGAAATGAATGTTCTTGAAAAATTTAATCTCATCAGCAACCAGATAAGATATTGACAGCTGCTAATACATGAATGAAATTTATTATGTTCATTTTTTGGGGGTTGTCAATGACCATGGAGGTAATAGTACGATTACATATCGTTTATTTATTATTGACTGAGTGTGATTCTTAAACTGAAGAGGCATTAAAGCCCAAAAGACGATTGATATAAATGTTGACGAACGTTATATCCCCTTACCTATCAAGCGATGTATGCGTATCTGCTTTACTAACATTACATTAAACGACATAGTACAAAACCGTGTTCAAGCAATGATTTTTATTTTTACTCTTCTCATTCCTAGAAGGAGAATTGCACCGAAAGGCGGATGAAAGTCGACCTCGTTCATCGTCTGCCGTATGTGCATCCAGCGAAGAGCGGCTTCCGTACCATTGCGAACGCTTTCAAAATCTTGACTACGTCGGCGGTGACACCAAAGACAACGATACCAACCAGTGGCACCAGCAACCCCAGCAGGAGGAGGAAAACGGAGCAGCATCAAATCGCACAAGGTAGGTGACAACTGGTAACATTTCACATTCTAGTTTTGTGCAATTTTTTACAGCGATAATTATGTGGCGCCAACAAGTATGTCTCCGTTTCAAACCCGAGACGCGCGCTCTGCTTTGTGCGGAATTTTGTCTAGTTTCGTAAATGTTTATCTATCACTCAGCGCAACAAAAAACGGCTATTTGAACGATCTCTGCAACGACCGTGGCACAGAAAACAATGATTAACTGGAAGTCATTTTTCACATTTCGTGCCATGCTGGGATGGGACAGTCGCAACGGTGCAACAAGTGCACAATGCTCGAATGCCCCGTGTCGATGACGAGGAGTTCGTATTGGGAAACGAAAAATAAAAAACAGGGCACGAAAAGGATAGGTTTGCAACTGTGCAACGGGCATGTTATGCATCGCTGGGAAAGTAATTGTTCGTCCTGGGAAAGGTTCATATCGGCAAAGAAAACGCTTGGGGTTCGCTTTGTGAGCATGTGTGCGATACACGTTCCGATATGCGTCGGCGTAAGGATAACGGTCGGTGGATGGCCTTTTTTTTGCAAACCATTCCCAACCCGGCGCTATCCTTCGTTAAATAGCCAGGGCGAGGTTTTGCTTCACTCGCCGCGCGTCCTTCTTTGGCACAGCCATTTATCATGTTTATCGATGGGTTTTGTCGGTACGGGGAAACCCTGGCGTGTTGGCAAGGGTATCCGGTGTGTGCACTTGTGCGCATGGTCAGGGGTTTTAAAAATGGATCCGATACGGCGTATGGTTTTTTTTTTTCTTCTGGCGCGTGAGATCGACCTGCCAGCACTGTTGAAAATAGTAATTAAAACCTGCGTTTCTGCACTTGAACGTGGAGGGACTTTTGCGGAAGATTAAAAGGACCGTTCCGCTGTCTGGATGCCTACCGTGCAACCGGTGGCAGAGATGGAAATGGTCATTATAACAGCTTCACGAGAGAAAAGCGTCTGATCTTGCAATTTAAAGCTCTTTTCTGCTGCGCTTACATGACAGCAGTAAAGAAAAGAAAAAGCATTTCACAATTATAGAGGCAAGTGTGTATCGTTGCTAAGAAGCAATTTCATCAAATTATGGCCAAAGCATCTTGTGCTCTTCAGGGTAGCAGTGTGATTTGTTCGTTTTTACCACCATACCGTATCCAATGAGAGTTTTGCTTGTTCTACGAATGGAAAAAAATGTTTCGAGAGTTTTAAAAATCATACACACCAACACAAATTGGTCACGCACTTTCAACGAATTGCAAAGATCGATCTCGGGCTACGGCCGAATCATTTGGTGCCGGATAGATCAGAGGGGGTGCACAGCTATAGATTCTCTTTAAACTTCCCGCTCGTTTTTTTTTCGGTACGTTGAAACGTCCCAAAGCACCATGCCGAGCCGGGGTTCGATGGTCGGAAATATTAACGATGGTACATGATTTGCAAAAAAAATGTCTGAAAATCCAAAAAAGGAATGGAAAATTGTTGTAGGGGCCTTTTACTGCGCGGGATTTTTCGGGAGATCTTGTAGCATATAACTAGTAGCAGTTTTTGTTGCATTTGGAACCTTCATTTGTGTAGGTGAAGGGGTAATTATCGGATGGAAAGTTATTGCCTCTCGCTAAAAAGCCATATTCTCATTGCTGGTAATGGCATAACAGCGTTTATAGCATCACTCGGAAGAGAAGGTGTTGCCGTTTTATTGTATCGGAGGCTCGGAGGTGCAAAATGCACCGTGAAGTGCATCCGACCGAGTTCGCGCCATCGCTCAAGGATATGACATGCCAAAAAAAAGAAGACAATCTATCGGTTCGTGTCGGTCTTTGGCGGTACTTAGGCATGTGTGACTTGGGACGCTTGCATAATTCTGCTGCGCAGCGGTGATTTGATAATTTTTTTATGGCTTTTCGATATTTGGGACCCCGATCGTAAAACCTTTTTGCCGGTGCTCCAGAGGAGGCAATGCACCTATAGCGTGTCGTTACCCCGTCGAGGACGTGCACACCATGCAGTGGATTCGGGCCACAGGATGAGCGCCACGCCATAAATTACTGTAGAGACTGGATTCCGACTCGTGTTGCTTCTGACCTGGGTTTATGGTACCCCATATAGATAGCAAGCGCAAGAGCATCGTTCTCAGAACTTGATGATTTCCGATACTTGTGAGGTCTTGAGATGAGATACCTAAACCTGATTTTCGTTGATATTATGAATGCACGATTTAATTTGTAGTTCTATAAGAAATGTAATTTTCATACAATATGTACGAGCCGCCAGCAGTTGTTCAAGGCGTATTTCGCTTTAATAAACAAATATTACTTTAAATAGTGATATGCCATCGATATGTTATTCCGATCATTACAGCTCGTGGTATTCATATTACCTACTATGTTGTAATTTCTCAAATCCCCGCGAAGGTCTCAAACCCCGTAGGAAAATAATTAAAATCCAAGGACACACATTGATCACGTGTTATTTTTGTCGGCAAAACAATAAAGCATATGAAATGTTTATGTCTGGCATCAGGCAACTTTTCTCTGTCAAACTTTCAATTACCGGAAGGCTTAGGACATCCTGTAGTTATTATAATGATAGACATTGTGGATACGAGAGAAAAGCTGTTTATTATGTAAATTACGCTACCTATTTTTATTTGGGAAATGTGTTCAGGCGGTTGATATTTGTTAGGATCGACATTTAACGATCGAGATTTAGCCTTGATTTGTCGTAGGAATGTGCCGTAACGGAAATAGTTGAAGACATGTGTCAGCTTTTTATGGCAATTTTTTTTGTTTTCGCCCTGAAAATAAAATAATTTTATCTTCTATAAGCGCTTCTAGAAGAGCAGCTTTTAAAACATGTACAATAAAAAAAATAATTCGTTATGCAACCAGTACCAAACGTGCAGAAATTTGATACGGTTCAGAGATGCTTGAACATTAAAAAAATACCCGCACAGGATATGCTGGTGGTCTATCTGTCACACCAACCTGCTGGTAGGTAACGGAAAACCAGAGCGGAAAAGAACGAAATTTGATCCACACAGATGTCGGAATGGATTTGCATGACACTTTAGGCTTGTTGGCTATGTCGCACACAGTTTTTTTTGTGTTACCGGCTTTATATTTTATACGATGTTGTCTTAAATGTTGTGGAACCTTGTCCCATAATCTCAAGTGCATTTTGAAAGAAAAAGAACAGCAGGTTGATGAGGTTGATGACAGATTTTTCGGGAATCTAATTTTTAAGTTTATTTACTGTAACGAAGAAGTGGAGTATGGTTAGCCATTGTTTTTTCCCCTAAAATATGGTTTATAAAATCATTTGACCGCTTTCGATGCCACCGGAGCTGCGCTAATGAGCTTGCGGGCAGGAAAAGTAAATATTGGTCCTTGGCGTTCCCACACGATCGTTGGTCGGAACGATTTATTTTTTTACAAATTATTTGTTTCTTCATCGTTGTGTGCCGTATGGCAAGCGACGACTCTACCGATTTCTGAGAAAGGGATACTTCGTTACGAAAATCCTACCCCGTCCGCAGCACAGGTAATCCGATAGTAAAAACCGTTGGTCCATCTGGTGTGGACGTCCTTTCTTCCCGCCTGTGATTAGCGCGTTCGTCAGACGCGGTCGATTAATTGGGTGCTAGATTTATGGATCCTAATGACCACCCGCACGGACCCTAAGAGCAGTACCGATTTGGACAGGGGTAACCGGAGAATTTCTAGTTTAACTTCCGCCAGACGCTGGTTGCAGAAGCACCAGTACGATGAAGGAGAAGCACGATTTGCATTTTTTTACGCACCATTCACGGGGTTGAGAAGATCGCTGCAGCATGCCATCATATGGTGCTACCATGGTTCAACTTAGAAATCCTTCTGATGTTCGTTTTTCTAGGCGCTTTCTTAGGGCTGCGTAAAGTGTGTTTATGTTTTGTCATGCCTCAATGGAGTGGAGATGGCCCTTCACCTCCACTGTGCTTTTCCGAGTCTCGGGCCAGACTCCCATGGCGAAAATGGAGGAAAGTATGATGAAGTGGCCACTTGAGGGCCCCGCACGACGACAAGAGTGAGTTGGTGTTGCATGTGGGTTCGAAGGGGTATGTTTATGCGTGCGGTTCGAGTGCTGTACTATGGTTCCGAGGATGAATAACACGTAAGGCAAACTGGGACTGAAGGAAACATGAAACGTTGGTCATCCTTTCTCTGCTGATGATATTCTATAATTTCTTATTTTTGGCGCGTTAATAAGGCGTCTTTTTGTAAAGAGTTTCCGATATTCGTAACTATAGCATGTAATAAAAGTTATATTAACTGATCTCGTCCAACCAGGTTTATGCGTTGGGAATCTAACAAGACTTATTAAATCAGGTCATAAGGCGGGCGGGGAGCTTCATCACACTACCACTGACATCGATCAGCAGGCCACCGACACAGGAAAAAGGATATCGGTTCCACTTTTTCCTCTACCGTTCGGATCCTGGATAGAAGACCCGTTCCAGTACCGCTATTTTCACCTTGCTTATAGGATTTCTCATCCACCGAGATGTGCCTGCCACACCGTTTAAGGTAGCCTAGCCCACCTTGTTCGCCTGACGACCTGTTTCCTCGGTCCCTGTACCTGTTGCTGTGCGGTGCCGGCATTGTCTTGCTTATTATGTTCGCCAACGTTCTGTCTAGCCGACCCATTCATTCGTTCACTTGTGCGATTCCTGTTGGAAAATGTCGGTCCCGTGCGGCGGTACGACGGACTGTTAACGGTGAGCTACCTGTTCTGCCTGTGCTGCCCGGCACAAGTGTGTGCGTTCCAGCCCGTGCGGCCCAATACACAAAACCGATCCTTTCTGCTCGGGGGTGTTGATGATCGCCAACCGTTGGTACGTGCGAGCGCGCGCGCGCGCGCGGTGCTGGCGATTGTGCGGAAAGCTTCCATACAACGTTTTTCACCCTATCTGTCCCTTTCGCACCCACGCTAGAAGCCATGCCGCACGAAGTGTCTAACAGGATTATAACAGGTATGCTTTAGTGAATGTCCTTTTTCGGTTGGTAAAGTTTCGTTCCTGCTCACTCGCATGCGGGCTGCACGGAGGATGGAATCTTCCACAGCAGTCTAGCACAGTTTTTTCACTGTGATGAGAGCTGGACACGAGTCACAATCTTTGCCTTTGGTGTGGGATACCCGGGTTGGCCCGTGAGAACGTGCGCTTTCCGGTAAAAGTGTGCGTTTTATGACTTGTTGTTGTTGGTTTCTTTCATATTTTCTTTATTTTCCGTCTCTCGTAATCATCAAACTAGGGGATTCTTCGTTTGTTTACCACAGAGAACGTTTTATCCTTTTTTTGCCCTTTTTTGTGCAGCGAACCGTGGGAGGAGTGTAGCCGATGGATGGAATAGTTCGCTCAAGAAACTGTGCTATGCCCTGGTGATGTATTGGTAGCTGGCCGGGCGATGATAGGATTCTCGTTTTGTTTTGGCGCGCTTTTTATAATATTCTGGCGCGAAAAAGTGGCGTCAGGTGGATTTCGTTTCTCACTCGGGGAATCTTGCTGGAATGAGTTTTTTGTGTATTGTGTGGAGATTGTAGCATGTACATCTGAAATCTGTGTAGGGAATCGAATATCTTGTTGGGGTATGTAATATTATGTTATTAATATTGTTCATGTGCCACCTTGGTGACTCAAGAAGATTGTTCGGCTAATTTACATTTAGCTACAACTTTTTTTTTAATTGATAAATGTTACCAGAGACCTTTTAATCTCTTGATAACGATAACGAATTAAGATTTTTCGTAATTTATTGTGACGATGATCCAACGAGTATTCAATAGATCTAATACTTTATGAACACACACGTGTAGGATTCGTACATATTAGGACCGTATGTAAATTATCCCTTCCATTAGATTTCGACTTCAATTAATGAAATAATGGCATTAGTGTCTGCTCATCCGCCATACAGCCGGGTAACGTGGGACCAGCGTGCACTTCACTGGTAATTGACAATCAGCTCCCGGTAAACCTTCCATCATCTCGGACTTGCAAGAATGCATCGTCCAACCCCCCCTCACAAGCTGCATGCCTAGTTGTATGAGCAGCCAAAAAAAGTAATTAACAATTCCAAATTCACCATATGCAAATTTCGTTGCTCTTTGCATCCTCCTCATTATTGCAAAGATTTCTTGTCTTTTTTTTAACGATCGCTTCAGCAAGACGATTGTTTCTAAAAACGGCTCAGGTGTTTTCTTCCGGACGGGAGTTGTCCCGCTTTTTCCCGGTCGTTAGCTGTGCGTACTGAATGGAAGATAAATCTTATCAGTGGCTCTAGGCAGCGGAGCTTATCCCGAAGGAAAATAAACAACCCCCGAGTCCGCCGGGTTTGCTTTGACGTGACCCGACTCGATCAGTTGCATTTGCATGCGGTTCCCGCCAACGATTGTGTATTGCTTTGGAAGCTGATTAGATGCTCAAACCAACGGTAGGATAAGTAGTGTTGTCCGTAAGACGAAGGGCCGCCCGAAGAAGCATTTGCAAAAAGGCGGTGTACGTTTACCACCCGCTGCGCTTTAATCCCTTCCCTGGAAGACGGCTCAAACTGTCCGAAAAAGGACACAGTTTTCAATTTTGTTTCTGCGTGCCGTTCGGAAATGAAAGCTTTCTTTCCAAACGCTGGTTCATTGCTTGCTACACGTGGAAACATTGACAATTGGGAGAGCTGCTCGCACTCTACTGTGCTCGTACGTGCTCCCGAGATGTGGTGCAAATTGCATCTTTGCGAGCCTACTTTTGTTACTTTTGTGTGTGGCTTTTATAAATGTTGGATACTGGATCCTTTTTTTTTGGTGGTACGTGATTGAATTGCGGCTACGTGAGATGTGCTGGGTTCGAATTTCACCACTGAACAGATGATCTGTTTGCAATGCAACATTGAACGGGCATTTCATGTTGTTTTATGGAAGGATCTCCTTTTAGTTGGCTCATGAATAATGTATGCGTTTCAATTAATGAATGGAGTAGTAAATGTATCGGCTCATTATATAATGCAGGGGATATTATTTTTCGCACAATATAATGATATTATGTTATTACTTGTTTCTTCTTTGAATTATTCGATCAAGAATAACTTCGCACCGTCGCAAATTTTCACAAACCAATCATCTTTGCACTCAAGAACCGTTACTTAGCCATTCTCTCATTTGTAGAGCCCTGTAATCATCCAGATTCATCCGGTACTCAACTCTTGGCAATTAGGAGGCCAACCAAAAAAAAATAAAATCTCGTTGGAGCCATTCTCTTCGAATCATAAACGATCCATTCCCCCCGGCTTGCGCTGCTGTTCATGCAATCCTTTCATTTACGGGCCGATATTTTCTGGGGCCACTCTTTTTTTATTTTCTTCGTGAAACATGCACTCGCCTGCCCCTGCCGGAGCATGTATGTCATTTTGTCGAAACCGTAGGTAATTAAATCAGCACCGCCGATAATTGTAAACTTTGTAAACCGGTTTTATTTGCCCGGGACTCTTGGCGACCAGCGAAGGACCATGGGAAAACATACTTTTCGAGCAGCAACGGAAAACGCCACCAGCTCGTTTCGGTTTGATGGCAGAGTGTCCGAAACGGCTCAGGGGTTCGCTTGGCTGATTGGAGTGCTGGACAAATATTGGCCCAAAGGGTTACACATCCCTGAACCGGACAAACGGGAATCATCTACAAAGTGTTCGTTCTGTTGGTAGTTCATAAATGAGGCGACTCTTTAATTCGATGGTATACAGATTTTATTTCCTTCTTGCACACGTAAAATCCGATCCTGTAAAACATGCAATGTTTTCGTTTCAATTCAAGCCCATATGCTACCCGTCGATCTTTCTCTCCACACAAGGTCTCCCGCATACAGGAAGAGAACCTTCGTCAAACAGTGCAAGTGCAAGAAGGTTCGAGAAAATTTCGGTTTCTACGAACTCCGCCAACCATGGCACTGGCGGAAAACCCAAACAAATCACGGAGTAAAAATTGTAGCAAGTGTTTCGCATCAGCAGCAATCCCACACCCACAATATCGGTCTATCGGGGTTTTTTTTCTTCTTCAAATGTATTTTGCTCCTGTCGTCATCTTTCGGAGACGTTTTGGACGAAATCCCCTGCAGAAGTCATGTGTTTTCGATCATATGATTATTTATTGTTCCGCTCCGGCCCAGATCCTTCATCTACGATTAGGCCTTTAAATGGGCCTGGAAGCAGAGGCACAAAGACGAACTACTAAAGAGGCCGCAAAAAAGGTTCGCTGGCATGGCCAAATCCTTCTTTCGGCCAGCATTGGGTCTATGTGTGGGTGCCGCTAGGAAAAAAGGGATTCCTTTTAAAATTTAAAAACCTCAAACGTTCGGTATGTCATCATATCCTTTAGGCGTTGCATCCCTTGCCTTTGCGGACTTTCTCCGGTTTCTTTTGGCGCGGATCGACTTGTTTTTTTTTTACTGCAACTATTCTTTCCTGGAGACTTTTTTTCGTGGCCCACCTACACGCCTGCGAAAAGCGGGCCATGCTACTTGACGATGTGCTCTGGGCGCTCAAGTTTGATCGGGTTTGTGTTTGTTTTTGCTTTGGCTATTTTTTGCCTTCTTGAAGTGCAATCGTAGGACGATGCTATAGGAGATACGTTCTGGGAAGCTCTCGTCAAGTGATGTCCTTTTTTACATCGTCGTTTCATGCCCGTTCGTGTGAGGAATTTATGTATGCGTGACGTTTCGTGAAGTCAATGGCGAGAAGCATCATATGGGTGTTTTTTTTTGTTCCTGGCCTACATTTTAACCGTTGACTTTGTTTCAGTTCACATATGCGGACGGTGTGCCTTTTCTGCGTCTGTAACTGGACGTGCCGAGACTCGTCGTGCTATGTTGCATATGGATTACACATGTTCGCCATTTGCGTATGTCATTGCGAGACACAAACATTCCAGCGTCGGCAAGATCGCTTTGGATGGCAAAAATGACACCGTATAGCCACTCGGTATGGGATCATCCGTTGGTTCGCGACGCCCTGAAGGGCTCCAGCCAAGGGTGCTCAGGATTACCCCCCGGGGTGTTTTGGAAAAGGACAGAGATCGGTCTAATTTTGGACGGAAATGATGATACTCTGAGTCGCAACGGATTCATCTGAATTTGGCAAACATATGTTTGCCACAAGTGCTGAATTACTGACAGAGAAATGAACGAGCTTAGCGCGGAATTCTGTTCAAAACAATGTTTGAATGTGATCAAGAACAGCATGATTCATTCATAATGTGTCATTCATGGAGTTGTATAAATGCCCAATCTATTTTGAAATAATCTAACGTACATAGCTGATATCAGAGCAACTTGATAACTTTTTCCCGCGCTGGTTTTGTTTATTTTATTGGTCATACGATTTTATGCTCCTTCTAGCAACGAGTGACTAATCAGCTGCTATGGTGGTTAAATCAGTTGACCTACCCAGTAAAACCGCAAGCATTAATGCATAGGTCGGCTCTCCAACAAAGAAGAAGTTTTGTTTACATTATAAGAGTAAATAAGCTTATGTAAATTTTAAAACCAATTATGTGGATTTATTTTACCATTATTCATCGAATTTCGCTTCATTTACATGCGCAGCTATGCTCTCTTGGGAAACGGTTTCGATTAGACGTTTTGCTTTAACATTACAGAAAAATTAAATAGTGACCGCTCGCTTAATTAAGCGGCAAATTTGCTACCGCCCTGCACATCTTGCACTCCGCTTGTCAACTTCAAGGTGCCGACAGCAGAGGGGCCGGCTGCAGAGAAACACTGCATAACATTGTGGTCACACAGCGGTGGGTATCGTTGCCGATGCGTATGCGGCGGCCATTCATCATTCGTATGCGCTGCGTGAACGGGGTGGACAGTCGATCGGCGGTGAGACCGGGTCAGACCCTTTTCCCATCCATCATTGCCCGTGGTCATTCCGTGTTGGGAGACGATTCTTTGATTCTGTCAACAAACGCGTCGGCTCGCGTCGTTGACGGCGGGCTCTCTTTGCAAAATCAAAGAAACGGAAACCGAATTATCGGCCACCGCAAGCCGTCGTGACGGCACCGGGTACCGGGAACGGGCGGCGGCCAAAAAGGGTTTGGCTAGGGTTCCGGACGGACCGTTTCATTAATCGCCATCATTCATAGTTTGATGACCGGTGGAAAGAATCCTTTCCGTCGGTCGGCCGGACGGCCGGTCGGGTGGGACTCGCTCATCCATCTTTTGAGGCGACAAAATTTGCATAAAATTTCCGAAGGCGCAACGAGAACCCCCTCTACGCCGGCCATAGAAATGTGAGTTATTTTCTGGGACGGTATTGAAACCGGGCGGAAAAGGTGTGAAATTTGGCCTTTCTTAAATGGTCAGTATCAGGGCTGGTTTTGTTGTTGTTGGTAGAAGACCGGGTGTTCTGGTATGTAGAATCTTGCGACGGGTTAGTCTGGTATCCGGATTGACCAGTGGCAAACTTGCTACCGGTAGTACGGTTCGTTGTTTTTTACATGACGAATTGTTTGCTGGATATAGAAATTGGCAGCGGTATGGTTTATGGTTGAGAAAAAAAAAGATTATGTTAAGAATTTGTGTATCGTCACGGAGCAGCTGTTGACACTGATGTTAATAATAATAATCGGTTCTATAATTCGATTAATTAGATATTGATAGTTTCAAAATTATGAACATGTACACGTAAAGTTTGAAACACATTGAAAAATGCAAATATATTATATGAAATCCATCAAATCCTCTTGTGTCCTGGATGTTCAATATATGTTCCTACGTGCATTACCCAAGTGGAATGATTACATAGATGTCTATCTTCATTCTAGAAACCTTAAAATATCCCAACAATCCTTTTTCGTAACATAAATTGTACCAACCAGTTTCGTTGCCACGGGACGACCCTTAGCGTGAATTATGGACTTAATGTACATTAGGAAGCACCCGGTTTTTTGGTTCATTAGAAAGTCACGAACGGTTGGTTGCGATTGGACGTAACGCACATGGTCTATAGTGGGTCTTGCGCACCGGATTGTAGAACCAGAACCCCAGCGGTCCTTCTGTCCCGTGGGGTGGACATCGCTGGTTCAGCTTTGTTTGATCTAACGGTCATTTCTGTTGACGCGGTCGATGTTTATCAGTTCGGCATTCGTCTGCCAGCTGTTCAGCGGTCAGGGTTGTTTTTTTCCTTCTCTCTTTTTGGTTAGAACCGCGGCACGATGCATCACACCTCACTTCTAATGATGCGATAAGGCGTCTGCGATTGTGGCTTTGCCATGTGGTGGTTTATGATCGCGTGTGCTCAGGGGTCTGTTTTGAGTGTAGATTAGGAGAGCCTAGTTTGTTGTGGATTTTGCTGTTGATACATGTTATTTAGAGCGTATAATACGTATTTTAGCATAATTTGGAGTTTTGCGAAACTGTTATTAGCTCTACTCAGCTTTTTTTTAATTTGTTATATTGGGTTATTAGCTGAACAACCACTAGTTACACTTGGTCAAGATGCTGAGAAATACATTGTTTGAATTTCATCTCCAGGCAGATTTTGTATCCAATGTGAAACATGTGCTGCGCATCTCGCAATCGTCAAATAACCTGTTCCATTGCGTAATTACGTGTTATTGCCATCGGAAATTTGCTGGAAAAGTTCACACAATTCCCGTTCAAGTTACCTTCTTCTTAACGGTAGATCATATCTTGCCGCGTAGAACGATCGCCGTTCATTGATAATTGGGCTGACCAAAGTTGGAAGTTATCAGTTACGTTTTTTATCATCATCCACCAGGCCATGGCATGGATCCTTCACCCAGCAACCAAGGGCTTATGGTGCTTCCCGTAAGACAAACAAACTAAAACCGGTTAGCGATTCTTACAAAACTGCTCAATGTAACTGCGGATCTGTACGAACTGAGCGAAGCTGAGAACAGGAAATCGTTCATCGAAAGGTTCATCGAACTGCTGCTGCTGGTGGCGGCAAGCCCCAATCGATAGCAGTAGTAGCAGGTCTGGCATTCGCCAAAGGAATCGTGATGTGTGATGGAAGGTGGAGAGCCCTTCGGTACGTTGGACCGCTCGGAGTGTCGTACCCGGGAAAAGGAATCTCTGGCACGGGATGGATGAAAGATATCAAGTATGACAGGAAATCAGCAGGCTTTTGAACCTGTTTGGGATCGATTCTTACTTAAAAGAAAGGAATTAAGTGATTGCATGTGTGTGTGTGTGTTTAAGTTTGAGTTTGTTATTGTAGTACGATGTTCACGATCTTCTTCTCTCCAAGGCGAATTCCCCGTTGTGGGACGCCCTAAACTGCTACTGGGGATGAAAGTTACAGAATTGAACGGAAAACAAGTTGAACTGGTTTCTCCATCTAAAAAGGGCAGTAACCACGTATGTGAACAATGAACACACAAACACACACACATATATACTGATATACACGCACATTGTTGCGAAGAAAGCAAAGGGTTGAACAATTTGGAGCGCGTTTTACGCAATGTTCGACAGGAAATAGGGTCTTTATTTGGTGCGTAAGTTACCTAACAACCTCTGATCAAAACGTGGATATATTTCACTATGTGCGATATTCCTTTAGCTATGTTACTCTGCCCATCTTGGTGTCTGTTGCAGCACCTGCGGTGCTCTAAGCAGGTCAGCTGACTTCCCAAAAGATCATGTTGTTTTTTGCACCACACCAAACCCATGTTTTGATGTTTTCGTTTTTCGGCAAAAGCCTTAAAGCTTTTTTCCCGGAATGTTTAAAGGGACTCTAAAATCTAAAAAAAAGCAAACGAATTTTATGACACGATGGTGCTATGTGTCGGCACGTCGTCCCTTTGGCCAATGCCATTGTAAAATGTTCGACTATGTAGAGCACTGTGAATGTGAAAACTATCGTCTAGAGTAAAAAGATGCGGAGCGAAACATCCGGTTCTTTTGTTGAAGTGTTTTACGATATTGCATATAGTTTTATGATAGGAGCGAATCTGCACAATTTGTGTGTCCGAACTCTGGGGTAGGTTGTTTAGTTACAGATTGCTATGGTAACCAGCATATGGTAAGGAAGTTTTACATGTTTGAAATGGATATATGGATGAAGATGTAATATTGTTCAAAACATTGGGTTTCGATCGCAAGATATCCACGAAGCAGTTTTTGGAAACCAAAAATGATCCTTAAACGATACATCGTACAAAAATTGTCTGTTCAACCATTTTCGGTTGCCGTTTGCGTGCTAGGCAACAGTACAATGTCTGGTAACAGGAAAGTTTCGGAGTCGTACTCGAAGTCGGTGTGAGGTTCTGAGAATGTCTGTTCTTGCCCACGTATCGTTTGCATGCTAATTAGTTGCATGCGTTGTCGTCGCCCATTGCTTTTATGTTTGCAGACCGTTATGCAGGACGATGCAAAAATATTCAACAAACGTTGATCGCTCTTCAATCACGTGCCTGATCGCCAAGACAGTCTTCATGTATGCGTCCATTCCCGTGAAGGGAACGGAGTTTGGAGGGATGCAGTTGGTGTATCAGCTACACAGTGTGCTTTGTTTATGCGTCTTGGCGACGCGCAGGTCTCATACTAATGTTGTCGCATTCTTTTGCCGGCTCGCCGGGGTAGCGCCCGTTGTTTGTCCCCTCGATCGTTTCCGAACATGCATTACAGCGATCGAACCGAACAAACAGTTCAACATTGTCTGGCGCGAGTGAAAGAATAGACGCCGCCACACGGTGCGTGGTGGGAAAATCGGTTTTATGTTTTGGGACTTTGTTTCTTATGTGTTTAGTCGGTTTGTGAAATATGGGGTAACGCTTAAGAAAGGGCTCCATTTGGTTTGAAGCTCACGTACCCAACAAACCGTGTCCGACAGAGGGATGAATTTTCTTCTCAGGAATCGAGGAATCTGTTGTCCTTCCAAGTAAAGCTAAACTACCCCCCAACATGATGAAGGAATGCGGCAGGTTCCGTTTCTTGACTGCTACTGCCGCCATCGTCCCAGGCAAGAGGATCGCTTTTTTATCGAAGATCCTTTCGGAAGGTTCACCATTCACAAATCCGAGCGCTGGGTGTCTCGAGTGTCAGTGGCCGGGTTGTGTGCGATGTGCGGGGGGTTGATATGTCGGCGGAAGGTCCTGAAGGATGTCTTTCGCAATGGCCCGCAAAGGATGAATGGGAATCGTCGAGAGCCCAGGAAGAAGGACCTGCAGCGTCGATCTCGCTGATCCCTTCCCTCTGGCGGTGGTGGAATGTGCATTGAATTGTTGTGCGGTGCGGTAATCGCCTTCTTTTTAAAAGTCCATCTCGCAATTTGATAATGGCCCACTTCTATCATAAAGCCGCTGCATTGTGCTGGACGTGCTCGTGTTTTTTTATTGCGCTTCATTGATGGATAAATTCCTTTCCCATCGAATGTGTGAACGGTTGCAGATCCTTATTCCTTGCGCCTTGGTGGTCAGTTCCTTTGGAGAACAAGGAAAGGAAAACATAGCTTTTCACGAGAATTACGTAGGTAGCGATACGTTTTAATAAACCATTCCTTGTTTTACAAATACTCCCTTGTCGCGGTATAATGGATGGGAAGCTTTCGGTAGAAAATACAGGGCGGCCTTTCACAGTACCCAGCGAACGTAACAGCTGGTTTCTTATTGCATGTATTGTTAAATTGTTGTTCCTTTTGTTTCATGTTAGGGATGATTTTTACTGTTTTATAAATAGTGCGCCAGTTAATTCTTTATTCCATGCCGTAGAAATTCAATCTTCCTGCAGCACCTTACCGTTGATTTGAAAAGGATGCACACCATCCAACCCATTCCGTTTTCGGTGACACTTACAGCTGATAGTGCATCTCGACTTTCAGCCAGAAAAGTCACATTCCACCGTCCGTTATTTCGACCGCAGACGACTGGAATGTGCTAACGTTAGTTTGAGAACGAAATTGGAACGGATTTCTCGCACTTCTCTCGTATCTGATGGCCACACGCCACAATAATGGTTCTCCAATTTTTTTAGGGATAGCCCCAAACGGAAGGAACGTGGCCTTTGGCGGCGGCAAACGCCCGGCAGAACGAGGCTTAGGGTGGTACGCGAATTTAGAACTGCTAACGGCTAGAAGTGTCCAGTTCGTAGTCATTCGTAGAATGAAACAGAGCGTTAGGGCGTATGGTCTTATCCAGTGGGTATAACTTTATGCCAGCCAGCCTGTTGCCTGTGTGTCTTCAGCTGATCGGACCCGAACGGAAATGCATGCCAATGTCTGCCCCACTAGCCAGCCGGTCGGCTACATGCGCAGCCTACACACGCGACCTCGGTGAAGGGCGTAATAAGTAGTGAGAAACGGGTAGTGTGGGATAAATTTAGCCTCCCGGAATTGTGTCAGCCGTGTGGCATAATGTGTTTCCCATTTGTAGATACTTTAGTATAAAAATGTATGTTAAATAGAGATATATTTGGTGTCTGAAATTGGTTACGCTGGGATACATTATCGAGCAGTTTATAATTTAATAACTTTTTTTCTGTAACGATGAGCGTAGAAAAAAATGAATGTACGTCATTACAAGATAAAATATTGCTTTTCAATCCACATTTTTTACTCCTCTTGGTGGATTTGCCCATTAGCTCTAGTGCGCGTTGTTGATAATTATGTTCCGTCTACTGCCGAGCGGCAATCTGATTCTCGAAAGAGTGCGCTTTAATTTCTCGGAATTTCTCAAGGCCAAATTGTACGATCCTCTGGAGAAATGGACGCAGATACGCTAAAGTGTAGTGTTTCATGTACCCGACGGATAGGTTTACCTCCCAACAACCGACCATTTCGTCCGGCAACAGTAGTGCGTTGGTTGTGCGTTTTCCTGTTTTTGTGCAGTAGGGAGTAAGTAGGGACGATGATATATTATCAATTTTCCCGTCGATCTGTACGAGTAGAAAGTTGCGAAGTACCGTCAGAATAGAATGATGCTAATAAGTCTTTCGTACCGTTTCCCGCCAGATACAAACCATATGGAGATATGGGTATCATATGGACTCTTTCGTCCGAACTCCTTTAATATTCTGCATGGGTGATCCTTCCTTTGCTTTTTACGTGCAACCAGCAGCACAGTCCTACCACAACGCGAGCAATGCATATGTACCGGTCATCTTTTACGACGGTGTTCCTGCGGTGTTAGAAAACCCGTACCGAAGAAAGCGCCCAACAGAGCAGAACGATATTTTTCTCTGTCCTGTAACCCCTCTACAGTGACGCAGGTCGCGTAACTCTTTTGTCTCTGATGGTGTCCCTGCACGAGTACGGATCGGACAGCTTGGTTTATGATGTTATGCAATAATCGTAATTTCACGCCCGCTACATTTGAAGTGGGCTCCCGACCGTGTCTCGATTATCGAACACCGTCGGTGCTGGAGTGGATCTGACCGTGTTCCTGCACGATCTATCTGCTTGAAATACGTTGCTCACCAAATGTTGATATCCGTGTTGAACATATGCGTGACTTATGCTTGTTTTTTGTTCTCCTTTATTTTCAGGTATGTAAATTGCTCATATCAGCGGGAGGATGCTTACCGTGTACGCAAGAAACATGATTGGTACGGCATTTGGTATCTGAAATCTGGTAACCATCGCATTCAAGCTCGCTTAATTCGTTGTGAAGTGTTGGGAACATTTTTGTAAGTCTATCATCTCACCATCGGTAGGAGCCTCCCTTCAGACGGGCCTCCCTGAAAAATCAGCTCTCATTAATCGGACTTAATAGCCGTTGAAAAACCTGTTTTTTATCCTCTTACCCCAGCGTGCCGAAGGGGAGGGACGGTAGGATGTAATTTCTTACAAGAAAAAGTTCTAACTTCGACTCCCGCGGACTCCTACTCCCTCAGGTCCGACGAGTTGGATGCTCAAGCATCACAATAAGACCTGTCTTTTCTTCTCGAGGTCTTGAAGTTCTGCCCTTTGGCTCTGTTTCTCGCTTCTCTCACACATACACGTTTAGAGTGAGTTGTAGAGTGTCTCCTCCCCACTGTTGCACCTCTTCATCCGTGTGGTACCTGTTTCCTGTTGGTATAGAATCTTTCCTCCTTCCTCACGAAATAAGTTTCCATTTCGATGAACGTGTGAATTGCCTGAAGGGATACATTGAGCACAATCTTATTCGATTACGATCGAATGGTAATGAAGATCACGTCTGTTAGCCCTTCCGCACGTATCGGCCTGAAAGGGAATAAATTCATCCAAGCTCGATTAATGTGCGGCGGCAAAAACGGTGCTAAGGTCAAGGTTAATGTTATTTCTATCGGAGTGTAAAGTGGGACCGTGATTCATCCCAGATTGCGTATTAATTTTTTTTTTCTTTAAATTGCTCGCGATTGTTTGAGAATTTGTAATTAGATCAATGTTTAAAGAACCGTTGTACCAATTTTTATCGAACCAAAACTAAAATATATTGCTTCATTTTCTCGCTGTACACTCAATCTCGCAGTTTACGTTGCTTTACAACATTTCAATAAAAAGCCTTGAACGAAATTTTGTGAAGGTTGGCTTCTTTTCCTTGTATCCATCCGTTCACATTCGTTTTTCTAAGCTTGAAATCGCCAGCGGTCCAGAGCGTTCAGGTGTATTGCTTAACCACCCTAGCAGCTCGAAGCTCAATGTAAATGGGCTTGCTGTAAAAATAGACCTACTGCGTACAACCGATCCGGAAGTGGCCTGTGCGTGTTAAAAGGGTTTACGATCCTCTGCAGGATGCCGCTGGCGAAGGCTTTGAGCGATCCAAAAACTCCGCGGGCGATGGAGGCGAATTTTTCTAGCACGCGATAGAGAGCTAGCAGGAAGTAGCTTGTGTGTAGCTCGATCTTGGCTCAACTTGATGCTGGGCCAGTTTCCGAAAGCAATTTAGGATGCAAGGTTTTTCGAACCATGCGTTTTGGGGTCCGGTGCAGATGCGAGCAATTTGTAGTCATGGAAACTGGACGGGATTGTGCACAGATACGCATCGGAAGACGGTGGAATGTTACACATTTCGTTTTTTTTTTTGTTAAAACCATGCAATCCCGAGTGCAGAATCCTGTGATGCTTTTGTTTCGCTTCCGAAAACTGGGTCACGGTCCGAATGATGCAAGGTCGGGATTTTTCGCTGCTGGGAACGAGTGCGAACCGGAAACCAACACACAGAGGCTGCCCGGTCAATCCTTTTGTCCACGGTAGTTTTTGTATTACAAGGTTTTCCTTTTTTTTACCTTGTATAAAACTTTTTTATATCTCTTTGGCAAAGGTTGTAAACATACAACTGCAACCGCTTTGACCATCACTTGCAGAACAATAAAATCTCTATGTGGGGCATCGCATGATGTTTTGTAGATGCAAATGCATCTTAAATGAACCCGATGCGATTGAACGCAGTTTCAAGCACATCTCATCCATTCAAGAGTTCTTTCCCCCATCGAGGCACACAAACTTTCTCACGAAAACCGCTTGTCGCACCGTGGGAGTATTTTGGAACCAGCGAGCACGGGATAATCAAATTTTTCTCCAAGAGGCACCCAGAGGGGTCCCATAAAACGAAAATCCATTAATGACGATTCCCTTGCGCCGTTGTTGTTTGGGGATAGTTAGACGAAAATAATCAAAAGATGACAAAAACAGGTTCCTGTCCAACGTTCCGGCCCAACCGTGTCCTCCGGATCGGTTCGAGATTATCATGAATCATTCCCCCTCACGACTAATTACGATCCTCGGGTGCATCAAAGCGCCCAAAGCGGCCCAAAGCGTTGCTGTCCAAGCGAGAATCCCTGGAAAGCGTACCGCGCAATCCTTTCCGTTCGGCCAAGGAATGCCTTCGGTCAAGGAAGGACGTTAATTTTCACTTATCATCCTGCGGCAGGTTGCCGCACCCGTTTTCTTTTCCCCATTTCATAATCTTTGTCTGTGTGTACCTGTCCGCTGTATGTGTAAACTAGGCAAAGGGACGATATGCGAGAGCGCTAGCTCGAGGAAGGATTTGTGTTGATGTTTTAACCGAGGTTTAGAATCTTTATCTGCATTTTTCCATCCATCACGATGCCACCAGCTCCGTTTTCGTGTCCCATGTTCAGACTCATGGGGTCTGCTTCCATCTAATGCGTCTAATGTGTTGGGTGTAATTAAAAAGTTAGTAATCGGTACCGGTCTTTGTGTAGCCGAGTTCGGTGATCTTTTTCCATGCCCACGGTTCCTTACCAGTACCGACTCGCGCATAGAAAATGGATCACGATTCCCCGAACGCATTCAATCTCGGCAGCGGGGAACACGTGTGCGCATGCTCGCCGTATCCCTAGCACTTGTTCTCCGGCTTGGATGGCTCGTAACATGGTTCGAAGGCTCCGGGGCGCGGATGCACTGCGTAAATAATTTAATCAGTATGCGTTGGCGTTGCGTTGTAATCCTATTTATCCTTCGAAAACGGGTTGCGTTGAAAGGGCTGACAAGGGGGCCGACTGGAAATGTGAGGGAATCCTTGCGCTGGGCGTATAAACCGGTTTCTGTTTTTGGTATTCGGTTTCGTTTCGGTGTTGTTTTGTGGCTTACCTTTTCGTAACGTTCGCTGACGCATATCGCGGAGGAGGACGAAAAGAGGGTGATGGTGGAGAAGACCATAAAGCGTCTGATTTCGTCGGATGCTCTTTTTACTCTTTTTAGGGTTGATTTTTTTTTCTTTCTGCTTGAAACTAATGCGGTCGGGGCACGCAGCCATAAAATACCCCCCAATAAAGTTTACGGCGATGTAAAAGTAATGTAAATAATTCAACCCCAGGATAGCAGCGACGATTAGAAAAATTCGTTACGGAGCAGGGTTGCGTTGATTTGTGTTTATCGGCCGTACACAAATCGTATAAACAATCGGCGCCTTGTCGATGGAAGGATTTTTTACCCAGCCTTTCGGGACAGTTTTGAAAAAGCGATGTCGATATTTGTTGCGTATGTTTACACA
>JXWZ01006174.1:0-18125 GCA_000956215.1 Anopheles farauti No. 4 | reverse complement strand
GCCGGGGGTAATAACATTTAATGAGCGCTCATAACTCACGCACGCGACCTCTGCCGGGTTTGCGAACGCGCGCAGCTTGTTAAAGACGTCGTCTTCGAAGATGTTCCACTTTACTACTGCAAGGTGAGGACATCACTGTCAGGAGTAGGAGCAGCGAGAGATTGTGGATTTTTCATTCCGTTTGTTGGGTTAGAATTTTTAAAATTAGATCGGACTTTCAAATCCAAAGCAGTTGAAGTACTGAAGTTGGATATATATACGAATATGTATTTTTTTAAATATAAAATGTCATTTAAGACATGACAGGTCCACTAGTGTAGGACGAATGAAATGTCAAAATAAGTTTGAAATTGTTATGAATTATTTTATTTTTTTATTTTTGAATAATTGATAGTCTTCTTTAATTTATTAAGTTTTTTTTAACTAAGTTGTATACTATCAGATTTTCTAAGTTTGTTTATCATTCGGACGTTATTTTTGGTAAGCTATAATTTGAGATACTTGCAAGATCCTTAACGACTTAAGTATTTTGATGTATTCTGTGCAACTTTTTCCAAAAACTATGTCCCAAACTCAATCGTACTGACTCCCATACATCCTGAGTCGTCAGCTACACCAAGCAGGGTGAATTTAAATCTGAACATGAAACACCAACGAAACAGTTCTCGAAAAAAAAAATCCTCTCCGGACGCTACGATAAAGTAAACTTTATTATGGGCCCATTGTTTGGAGCCTTTAAGTCGGCTTATCCTGTCAATCTTTTTTTTTTGTCGGTGTCAACGTACGAGACAGGAAAAAGGGAAGAACTAATCCTGAAACGCTGTTCAAAGCTGTTCAAGTTATATTTGCAGAATTAAATATAAAAAAAAAACTACACACACGAAGCGTACACGAAACATAAAAGGACTTCTCGGTAAAACGTGAAGATTATATCGTCGACACCGCGTGCGTTTAATGATTCGAATAAGGACGTAGCCCAAACGCAGCGAGACTCTCGTGATCCTGGTGCGAACCGTGGGCCAATCGACCGGTCGACAAATAAAATGGACATGATTTCTTTTCGCTTTTGTTGCATCGCTCCAGCCGCATGTCGAAGACGCACCGGGCATCGTGTCTTCCGTAATCATAACTCATCGCGACGGCCGAGAGATAAAGCTGGGAAGAGAAAGAGTGAGAGAGAGAGAGAGAGTCTTTCGATGCACACAACAGCACCCCATCCGTGACACATGTTGACAGTAACAAGGCCAGGCACAGGGCGAAAACACCACCACAAACGAGCCAGCAAGCGAGATCATGTATTTATGATTGCACAACTCGGACCATACACGCGTCTCCGGGGGGGTGGTAGGGGAGTGGGGATGGAAGTGACGAACAAATTTCAGTGCAACGAAAGCGAACGCCCTGCGTCCTTGTAGCCCGATTTGTCCGATTAGAGCTGCAGGCGGAAAGGAAGCGACTCCCGTGAAGGGACTTCATCCCGGGCGGCGCAATTTTGTTTTTGAAGTAAGCAGAAATTTATTGAACATTCCATCGGACGGGCGACAAAGTAGCGGGGGGGTTGGGCGATAAAGATAATTTGTACACGCTGCAGCTCGATTCTCCGGAATCTCTCGGGTTGCAATGCTGGAGCACTGCCCGGTGTGAGTGCCGGGTGTTCTTTAAGGTCTCGTCTAATAAGCGGACATTAAAGTAGGGGAGGTAAACTTTCACCTCCGCCAACAAAAAACGGATCGGAGTTGGCGCGGAGTTACAAACGAAGCACCGGACCATGATGGTCTATTTGGATGGCTCCTCTAGGCTCCGCTGATCACTGTTTGGAGACCGATCGGGTTGGCTGATTGCAAACCAAGCGCCCCAACAATGGCATGCAACAGGTGCGCCTACAAGCCGCTGCACAAACTCAAACAAACACGGCAGCCGCTTTCGACTCAAGCGCTCAGCTACAAAACCGCAACCAATCTTGTTTGGAGCCAGCGCGGGAGTCACGGAGTACAGAAATCGCAAGCTCCCAGCATGAAACAGGTGCCTCTGGGCGGCTACTGCGCTGCTCAAGCAAACGGGCCTAACGAGAGCGTTTCGATACCACTCTTAAATTACCCTCTCCTGCCGTCCAACGACTTCACCGTGCGATTTGATCTAGCCATCGGAAGATCGGAACAGTTCATGCTTGCGCTTGTACCGCGCTCGCACAAGGGTTGCAGGGCCCTCTGATACGATACACCATGCCGGATAAATGGCAACGGTTCGCGGTTTGTGACCCGGTGGCCATCGGGAGGTAGCTGCAGGCGGTGGAGCTTTTAAGCGATCGGCGATCGGTGTGATTTCGATCTCCACGGTAGGCAGCGCTACCGAACCCCAACGACGCCGCACCGCAGAGATGCATCTATGATCGTTTATAACCGTGCGCTTGGTTTCTTCCCGTGTGCAGCGGTTCAGCGCGGCTGACTGATAGTAAATTGACGGCTCCGAACCGGCTATCGCGAACCAAATCAAACATGCCGGGCCGAATGGCTAAGCCTGAGGAAACAATAGTAAAATGGAGCTTTTTTTTTTGTGCCGCAATTAGGTAGAGTTTTATGCGCAGCTTCGCAAACGGGTTGTGGCACTTTGTGACATCAGGTTGTGTTTTGGAACCTGTGGTGCAGTTTTGTTAGCAATTGTGCTGGAAATTATTAGGCAATTTATCGAAATATTTTTTGTTTGGAATATTATTGTAAACCTTTCATCTATTATACCCAAGAGAAATGCGTTCAATGGCAGCCATATTGGATTTCGGACAACTTTGACAGCTTTGACTTTCCAGTTTTTTAATTTAAAAACTGAGGTTCATAAAAGTAGGTCTTAACAAACAATCAAAAGATTAAGTTCAAGTTTTCATGTGCAAACAATGCAAAATAATGAAGAAATATCAAGCAAATATTCAAATACTATAAACAATATTTTCTATTATGACACTTTTTTTGATACATTGTCCAACAGATGTCATCTGTCAACCGTCAAAATGACATACTAACGAAATGAAATGATGAACTAACCTTTTTCTATTTATGTTGCCCAAACACATGCAATGTTTCACTAAGAGTTTGATTTATTAAAAGATTAATTTATGTTAAAACTGATCCAAATCGTGTCAAAATTTGCTACTCATAGTATGAAAGAATGTCAAACATGATTCGCGTTTCAGTTTTTTTTTTCTGTTTTAAGTACTTTGATCTGCAAAATCCGTTACTCGTTCGGAGGATTTACGAGGAAAATACCTTTTTATTGAGTCCGCACACGTTTGCTGGCGTGTATCGAGCGTATTAAATGTCGCCTCTTAAAACAAAGCGTTCCCCCGTTCGGTTCGGAAAATATTTCCCAAAATCAGCTCTTTCTGCGTGTACCTTTGGCTTATTTATTACAGTGCGGCTTCAATGTTTGTATGTTTATTACTTTTGGTTTGTGTGACGCTATGTTCTTCCGCCATAATGCACGGGCGCGTACGTTTTACGTACCAACGCACCCTGTACTGATAACCGAAACGGGCGCGCCCAGGTCAAGTCATTAAATCTTGACGGCACACGGTGCGCCACAGCATCTTTATGATTTGTATGCGTGTACGCAAATAATCTCCCGCGTAAGCGCAATTAAAAGCCATCTTCTTCCTTCCTTTCCCTAGACCCCCTTCGCCTCTAAAGCCAACGATCGTGTCGTCGGTATGTACCTCACGCTGGTGCTCACTTTGAACTTCCCCACTGCACTCACTGTCACACCATATTGTTCGCGGCCTGATGGGCACACACGCAATTGCGCACGCACACGACCGATCGTATCGCGAGGCAGCTTCGAATCAGAAACGTTCCGGCCGGTTTGACCGACAATTAAGAACGTTTATGTGCTTACGACACGCGAACAACTCCCTAGGGCTCCGTCCTGGGAGCAAAGCAAACACAAAAGTAAAAAAAAAAAAAACCCCCCCGACTTGCGGTAAGAATAATTGCACACAGATGAACCACCGGCAGATAAGATCTGGTCGGCACAAAGACCGACGCATCCTAGCGTCAGGAAGCTAGAGTAAACATACAGTCAGCCTAGGGACTTCATCATGCCATGCCGGCCGTCGCTGCGGTGAGATGGAAAGTCATTCCCTACGTGAGATTGATTCCGCGCCACTCGTGTCCGGCACAATTAATTTGCCAATCAATTACGGGTGGGCAACGGTCGGTGGAACCGTGCCGGGCGGGACGGGGACGGGGGAATGCCACCGGCATCCTTATCTTCTGCTGGAAGCAGCCCCACATAAGGAGGTGTTAAAAATCGAACATCATTACAGGAGATTCGTTTTAGTCGATTAAAACGGACGAGCGATCGGAGGTTCGTCGCTCGTTGCTCGCGAATTCTTTCTTTCCGTACACACGAGGCGCTCGCGCGATTAAACCTGACATGACACCCTACTTTAATAAACGTTTCCTGATTGGCTTTGTGTCGCGGTGTGCATGTGTACATCATTTTTTCACCTTTCCTCCAGCCTTCCGTCCAGAAACGTGTCCTTTTTCTTGGAGTCACTGTTTGCCCAGCTACTTAAAGGCAATAGTAGCGATAGTGATCATATCCTATCTCATTCCTCTTTACGAGTGCTTCCACAGATACGGATTTGATTTCAATTTCGCCAAACGAAATGAGATTTGCTCTGACGCGGTACATTTTGCCCGAGCTCTACGCTTGATGCCTCATCGTGGCTCGCCATTGCATTAGTCATTTTAGTCATTTCCTCAAGGCAAACAAACAACGCTCGGGCGTCGTTTGGATTACAACAAAACAACGTTATGGTCGCTGCTGCCGCCGTGCACACTTCGGACCCAGGCTTTTACTGGGTGCAATTATTTTATGTAGAGCCATCGGCCGGACCTCACCGCAACCAAGCGTTGGTAGAAACAAAAAAACACACAATCATTGTGGTGTGCAACGCTTATTTGCGTTGCGTAGGAGCAGCAGCGCGTGCTGCGGTCGATTGCAGCTTCGGTAGCATATTTTTTTCTTCATTTCATTAGCATAATATTCGGGTCAATTTCTTGGATCGTGGTGTGTGCAAATTACAGCTGAGCTTCGCGCCTTATCAAAGATATCTTGTTGTCCTACTTTTTCGTAAATTGAATGGCAGCGCAGAAGAAAACTTTTAATTAGGTGCTTGTGAAGATTATAGATTGATTATAAATTGAGTTATTAATTTTCCAAAAAGCAGAGATCGTTTTCAGTTCCTTATCAAAGTGAAAAAAAAACTCAAAAAATGACTTCATCAGTCGGAGAAAAAATTAAATAGAAAAAAAAAAATCTGTAATAAATTATCATCATAACCTTGCAATTCGCGACCATGATTTAAAAATGAGATAAATATTGTTAGAAACTGTCTGCAATGAATGCGGTATATTCATAAATCTTATTCAAAACGTTTCAGAAAGTATAACAGTGTATATAAGTATAAGTATAACAGTTTATAAAATAGTTAGAAAATGTGTTGCAGAAGAAATTATTTTTATCATTACTTACTTTTGGTGCAAAATTTTGCTTCATCAGCCAGCAAAGTATGCAATACGCGTAACGTGTGCTTTATTAACGTTTTGTTAGCCCAATTTTGATACGTTTCGGTACTGTTTCATGATTTTGGCTGTAACTTAAAGCTCTTACGTCGACATTCCACTCGCATGAAGCACTAGTGAAGCGTTCTACCACACTCCAGTTCGACTTCAAGCCAAACCTTGCCTAAACCAGCATGCCTTTCGTTTGTCGCATTCCACAATTGCCAGCACGGCTAGCCCTAAAACCCCCGAGCGCACGCACAAGGACATCGAATGCGCTCTCCATTTCAATGCGAATGGGCTGACTCACCGCACACACGGCCGGATGGACGCTATGCTTTACGGAGTGGCGCCAGCAAAGCATAATATTTATGAAACCGAAGGGCTCACTTGAAGGAAATAATGCACGACGAATGCAGTTACCCGTGCGGTTCGGGCACGCGCTGTTCAAACCTAACCATAAAGCACAAAGCACGCGCCCGCTCGCCCCAAAACCGATGACGGTGGTGCACGTGGTGCCGGAAAGAATTTATGACGTATCCATTCAAATGCAATTGAATCTGATTTATGGACTCGATCGGTCCAAGGCTTTCCCCGACCGACCCGATCGATCGATCAAACGGCCAGGCCCGGGTATGTCAATCCCGTGCACCTAATAATAATCCTAATATAAAGGCGATTTTCCCGCCCGAGCGCTATGTTTAAGAAAATTGGCGTTTTTTCCCCCTATTTCTCCACCCCCTCCCACCAACCCGGACCTTGAACCGGTCCGGTGCGCGGGTGTGATATATGCGATTAGGCGAGGGCCGTGATCAAGACACCCAGTCGAGCCAACCGAGGTGATCTTGTAGTTCGTTCCAATCAACCGCAACTAAATCTGACATTGGCGCGTGGACCGACGCTCGTGGAAGCGTACATTAGTGCGCCTTTTTTTCGCGTTTCGCGCATTTACGAGTACGAGACCCACCCGTGAATGACGCAAAGGACTCACTCGAAAAAAAAAATAATAAAAAAAAGGTGTCACTTCACTGCTCCAGTTGCGATTCACCTCACCCTGTTTTTTCGATGGCAGTTCTTGTGGTGCGGGATTTATTTTCCTACACCGAAGTGGCCACGTACCGAACGGATTTCCGAAGGTGTGACCAAATCGGAGCATTCGCCGACCGCTCAAGGCCGGGCGCTTTGTTGTTTAACGTTCATATAAAGACACTCTTCCTTTCGATACAGCTGGATCAGGCTCAAGGTCGCCGTGGCTACCGTATCGACCGGTGGTTCTATTTTGCTTCGGTTTAGGCACTTAACCTTGGAATTTTTCAATTTTTACAAGCCCAAACCCCTAGCTTCGCCCTCCACGTGACGGACGCCAGAGGGTGGAACGGTGAATTGGTTTCTCTTCTACATGTTGCTCTTTCGTTTGACAACTTCGAGTGCTATTCGACGCAGATGGATTTTTGTTTTCGGGGAATTGTTGAACAAAACGCGCCATTCGAAAAAAAACGGATCAATTTGACGTCAAGATTCAGACCACGGTGGAGCCTGCGATTGATCCATTAATCAACGGATCACACGGACACGGGCATTCATTCGGGCCGACGGAAGGTTTTTACCGCACTTTCATTCGCAGCGTAACGCAAAAGGGCGCGCGCGGTTTTATGTTCCACCCGGCGAAGGTGACTGACATTTGTCGAAGCGAACGTCGCTATCGTCTTCCCAACCGTGTAACAAATTTATTTGCCTTATTACCTCGCTTTCTTATCGCTCGCTTAAAGCTCGCAACCCAATCGGCCTCACACAATTTGCGTTACGTCCCGTTGTACGCTTATTATAATGATTTTCGTAGCCTTTTTTCATAACGGGCTTTCGTTATTATTTTGATAACACTCGGGTCGTAAAGTGGTGATGGTGTGTGTGTGTGGCTTTTTGTGTTTCGTTTGAGCGTGCGTAATTTGGGCTGTCCCATTACCCGCACCGAGGTACTCTGATGATCGTAAAAGATGCGTTCCTTCTTGCGTACTTTTACCGAAGTGGTCCTGAGGCTTCGATCAATCCACCAAGAGAACATGTTAATCACATGGTAATCAAGAAAAAAATTTAAAATATTTTGGTTTTAAACTTCAAAAATTCAAACGTTTTGATTTGACAGCTGTCAGTTTTAGTTTTAAGCTAGTAACACGTTTCGGTGGATTCAATTTTATAATGTGATTTTTAAATTTATTTTTTTTAAACTTATATAATTTGTACAGAAACACGATTAAAATACATTTGACGTGATTCATTTACATATTTTCTCTTTCCGGCTCACCTATCACTTACTCTTTCACACGCTTTAGAAATATGTTTTCAGCGCCATCTAGTATCAAAAGTTGTTACTATGTTTGTTGACAGCGACTGCAGTGTCAAAATTAGTAATTTGATTTTTGCCGACAAATTGTTTTATATTTTAAACCCCAACGTTGTAGAACAATGTTGAAATAGAACATTCGTAACAAAAATTGTTTCAAATATGAAAAAAAAAATGTTGAATTTTCCAACACATACAGTAATGCTGCAATAATTGCGCTTGAGCGCATCTTCCGCTTTGCAGCAATAATTTAAAAATAATGATTCACCTTCACCGTCATGTGTCATTTTGTTGACCGTTGCATCCTTTAATTTCGCTCCGGGAAGCAAAACGTTATCCACCGGGAGGAAGGTCACACATTGGCAGGTTCATTGACTCCTCTCACCCCTGAAATGACACGATCAGGCGGAGAATTTTCACTTTCATTCTTTTTCTCACTCACTCGTTCGCCCTCTTTCTTTCTCTCGTTCGAATTCGAGCGAACGAAAATTATAATAACAATTCGTCAAAAATGTCCTCCGTTCGAGCGACTCTTAAAAACAAAACAAAAAAACCGAACGGCAAATAAAATTATATTATATACGCTTTTGGCTTTTGCACGACAGTGCCTCCCCTCATTCAAGCAGCGTTACAAGCAGCTTCTGGCTTCTCGGCACGGTTAGCATCTTCCAGCGGAGGCAAACGGACCACACATACCTCGTTGACCCGAGCGAAGCCATCCCAGCAACCCGATAATCACGATAATAAGTTCAAAATTGAATATAATATCAAATAAAAGAGAACACGCCTCGCGTTCGGGACCATCGCAGCGATCTCCTCGGTCCGTGCGATCGTACCGGATCGTAAAACGAAAGTAAAACTAACGATAAAATAACCATGACCATCGCTTTATCGCTCGGCGATTCTACGCACGGGGCGCAGGAAGAAGCATGTTGTTGCCGTCGAAACCAGAAACTTGTAAAAACGAAAATTCTGAACGATCATCTACGGTGCATAATAATGGTCATGCTGGTAATGATAAGGTTTCGCGGCGCGCGAAGGAAGCGCTCTGTTTACTTTAACTGGTGCTTTTCTTATTAAATCGTCTCACGATTATAGTGCGGAATGTTTTGGTGCAGAAGTAGTGGAAGAGCATAAAAATAGAACCGGCATGTATGCATAGCAGCGGGAGAGCGAATTTTTTATTTATAAAAATCATAACATATTACTTTGGAATATATTATTTAATATTAATATTTACTATTAAAATTTTATCATATACTATCAATATTTGGAAAATTCATCCAAACAATGAGAAAACTGATTGGTTCAACACAAGCGAGAGAATCAAATCGCTCTGTTCAGTATGAATGAGTTACACGCTCAGGTGGGCCAAAAAAGTGCTATTAATGATTATTCAATCTAAGAATGTCATTTTTCGAACCTCCCTTTAATGTGAAAACATTCACTGCATGAAAAATGCAAAATTATTATTAAAAAACAAATTGGTTTAACTCAGGCAAGAGAATCAACTCTGAGTTAAACCTTCTTTAGAAAATATGAGTTAGTGAGTGAGTGAATTTCTCTGGAGATTCTGCAAGAGCTCAACTCATAGCTTATTAAAAATAATCATTGTTTGCCTTTTTTGTTGAGTCAATTTTATGCAATCGTCTCCGATTTGAAGATGGGTGAGTTCTGGAGACGCTGCTCGCTATTCGTTATATTTTTATTTGAACTCATTCGCCACAGCACGTACGACATTGAGCCGATAAGGCGGTACATTAAAACATTTCAAAGAAATGCCTCCCAACCATCGACGATTGAACCATTCGCTTCGCTTATTAAAATAGATATGCATTTGAGGAACACGAACCGATACCACCGTCGCTGCAGCAATCATTGCAAAGTCTCCCCTTTGGGCGGAATTCTCCCGCTTCGCAAGCGCTCCATTTAGCAAATGACTTCAATAAGGGAGTTAAATAACGTCTATTAGCGGCTGAGCGAAAACCCTGCTGAAACTGCTCGGCGGTACGGATTCTAACCGGCTCATTCTTTGCAGCCGCGGTGAAGCTTACCGATTGCACCCGATTACCAAATGGCGCTCCCATTATCACCTCCCATGCGATGATGGTCTGCGCGCCGTAGGTTTCCGCGGGGCGAATTTACTTCACGCTTGCGTTCGGGTGATCTGATTTGCTAGAAGAAGGGCCACAAAAGGCTTATCTTTTGTGACCCACACACACACACACACACACACGTACACACTGCAAAATGGTAGAGTTATCTGCATCTGTTTCACATGCAGAACGCCCGATGTGTTGGTTGGCGCAATCCAAGGCACGGCGCCAGTGTTTCAACAGCGGCCGTACAACAATAAATTTGCCACACCGCAACCTGACACCGAGCCAGCCGTTTTTTAGGCGGCACGGTTGCAAATATGATTCGCTCCCTCCACTCGTTCGCCACCTGGGAACCACCGTCTCCACCACGCACGCATGTTGCTGCGAAGAGCGGCGCTGGGCTGAACCGCGCAAGATACGTTGCGGTGCTGGCTTTGAGGCGCGTATATCGCGGTTAGAACTCCCGCAGGGTAAGGTTAGAAAACGAACCGTCGGAACGACACATATCCGACCGGCGGGTGAAGTGAACGGCTGGTACGGGACAGCTGATTCGGACTGGTACCGCGGTTGTCCTCCACGCGACCGTACGCGCACCGTGGCGCACTAGTTCCGAGCGATAGTGAAGGGAAGATAAAAATTAGATCGCTCGGTGCGGGTCACAATGCGCTGCGCAATGTGCTCCGTTACTCACCTCGGTCTCGGTGGCGCAACGTTCGCTGGAAAGGGAGAATGGGGGGGAAACACCACGCCGACGTACAATTGGCAGGCGGCAGGCGGCACAGATTAGATAGGCGAATGTACGAAAAATCGTGTACATTGCAGATTGGCTGACTGACTGGCCTGGCCTGGCCCGGTGGGATGGATGGTGTAAATGTGCGAACCAGTTTCGTGCGCGTGATCGTTGCGCGATCGATTGGAAAGGCGAAAGACAAACTGCGTTTCACGCGCGTTAGCACGGAGATACCTGACACACGATAACGGGGGCGATTTTGACTGCTGCGGTTCGTACCGATCGGGTGCGTAGATTGGAAGCGACCTGATGGTTTTGCTAAACCCCCGGCAAAATACAGGAAGATCTTGCACGATGGGCACACAAAAAGGCTCCGAAAATCATTTGCTCTTTTCCCAAAGTTATCAGCTGAAAAAAAGCCAATCTCCGCCTTACCTTGACGGGCAGCGGCTCCGTACCGTGAACCTTCCCAAGCAATTGGTCTCTCGCGTAAATTCCGTTCATCGGCCGTCCTCGAAGATGCATCCCGCTGCTGATGCGCCCGGTTCGCGTTTGGTGATGATGATGAATGTCCCTCTCCGTGTGCCTGCGTGTGTGATGGCACCACAGTCACCTGGATGACACCGGTCATCCGCATTGAGCGCGGCTGTCAAACGGAAAGTAATCGTCCTTCAATTTGCTCGCACGATCGATCTATCCGCAAAAGGGCTCGGTTAAGGTCGGTGCCAACCCAGGGTGTGATTTCTTCCCTTGCAATAAAATGCTTTTGTTTTGTTCAACGAAAAAAAAAAAACGACGCTCCTTCACAGCCCATCGTTGAAGATATTAATCAACCGATGAATCCGTTTTTCAAGCCATTTTTTATCGGGGTTTTTTTTTCGTTTCACCCAACAGGAACATATTCAGGAAGTGCTGGACAAATGGACACAGATCGACGACGAGATCTGGGCCAAAGTGATCGTCTTCGAGCGGAACAGACGCGTGGCGAAAGCGTACGCCCGCGCACCGGTCCTGACGATAAACGGCTCCGACGATGGGTTCGATGGCATGAGGTAAGTTTACGGTTTGGTTTGGTGGTAGATAAAGAACTATTAAATTACTACACAATCGTACACGAATGACATCTGATCGAATTGGGCTCATTTCGACGCAGGGTAATGAATGAAATCTATTACGCAAATCGTGAAGCATCATCTTGCACCGAATGGTAGCAAATGCAGCAAAACTTTTCCTCCGTCATCCAAATGATCACATCGGCTTATCGCGCAGCAAGCCGTTCCTCGCCTACACGGCTGTTGAACTCTTTCCCGTCCACCCGGGGAGTGAAAATACGTTCGAAAATTCAATTTCGAATCATGTATCGATTGTTTTTTCTCTCCTCGTTATGTTGCGGTTGGTCTTTTTTTTCTCTTATTTTGCGCTTTAATCGAGCAAAAGTGCACCATTACCTTCCTCCTTCCTAGCCGTTCCCTACCTGCCTCCCCATGGTGGGACAGAAAGTGAAAGTCGAAATTTCGAACCAACGAATGATGCGTTCGCGTCGGGGCGCTTGTTTGGAGGTTTGGGGCGGTTTTAGAAAATGAAAACAACATGTCTCTCTCTCTCTCTCTCGGTCCCGCTCTGCCCCTCTAATGGGTAACGCCGATCCACCCACCACGCGCCCATCACACACACACACGCACATATGCGACTAATGGACGATAAATGGAAGAGAGTACTAATAAAACCGCCGACAGGACCGACGAGGCTACCGGGTAGTTTGGTAAAATAATAATACTGTACCGACCGACCACAAACCGCAACACGCACTCTACGCCATTACGCGATGTTTATGCGCTTTCACGGGCAGAGTCTGCGCGTTCCGGAGTGAGGTTTAATGTTAGACTCTCTTTTTTCTTTTTTTTTTTTAGTGTGGGCATATGTGTATTGGATCATGTATACTTCCCCCAGCGGGATATTGCGGGCGGTAATTGGATAAAGTTAAACGACTCAAAACGCAACAGCACATCTTTGTGCGTGTATCGTTTTTATTACCGTGCAGGCCCAGTGTATCGATTCGCTTCCTTTTTTTTCCTACGGTACGGGAAATCGTCTTAAGCACTTACGTAAGGATGGCCGAAATGCATTCGATATGCCGACTGATGAGCAGACGGAGCAGAACGAGAGGCTCACTTTTGCTCCCACGCGATGGAAGCAACCCATGAGGTTGAAACTAATAACAAAAAAAAAAAAGCCAGTCTGATCACATTAGAAACCGGATGTTTCGGCGGAGAAGCGCAACTTCGCGAGGGTTTAATTGCCACGACATATGATTTTCGAGGCAGTCATCAAAGGAGGATTAGGATCTAATTAATTATGCTTGAGCAGTTTCGGTGTTTGTGTTTCGTAATTCAATTAAAATTAAATTAAATCAATTGCACGTTTCGGGTGAAATATTTAATATTTTTAAGTATAGATTATAGATATACGAAAATGTTTTCATATTTTAACGACCAAGTGAGTTAACGTAAACTATAAGCAACGGCATTTGGATCCATAATTTAAGAAAAAATTTAAAAATTAAAAAAAAAACTATTTTTTTATTTTAGAAAGATAAAAAAAACTGTTAAAATGGGTATTGTGCTTAAATCAATAAGTATTCCATAGAATATTGTTGAACATTAAAATCTGCAATAATGTATGAAATTTTGCCAAAGATAAATAAAGTAGTAAAAGTGTTCATAAAAAATGTACTAAAATTATAAAAATTGCATTTTATTAAAAAAATTTAGAACACTTGTCAATAGATTTTCAAGGTTTCATAATAATTACAACAAAAAAAACAGATTGACGTATAGTCGTGATACACAATGGATATGTTTAATACATATGTAAAAAAAAGTCTGTCTAAACTTCTATAAAGATCCGGCTTTGCTCGATTCTTTAGGTTTGCACAACAAATTCGTTGTGGTTTCTGCGGTCCAATCCTCTTAACCAGTAATGAAAATTTGTGCCCGCAAACGTCGCCATCAAATCCGTTTCGTGTGCTCTTTCGCAGACGCGCAGGATAATAATTACTACACCCATGCCGCGTGTACGATTATGAGTGACTTCGTTGACCACAAGCGTGGCGTGTGCCAAACAACGAGGCCGTTAGCCATTGTGTGTTTGGTTCTAATTGACAACCGGCTGATCGTCTCCGGCTCCAGTGAACGCCCAACGCCCGGCGGTCTAATGATGTCGCGTGAAACATATCGCTCCCGGACCATCTTGCCCTACGCCGCACCGCCACCATGCGAACGCGTTGCAATGCTCATCAGCCACCACCTCCGCCGGGCAGTAGCTCGGTCGAGTCGGACGTCCTCACTGCTCACTGATCCATAAGGCCCCGCGGTTAGAAGGGGAGGTTAGAAGGGGCCCCCGGTTGCATAAAGAATTCGCACTCGCATCCGTGCGCGTCCGAATGCAATCAATCTTGTCCGTACGTGGTAGGACCCCCTTGCCGGTGAAGGTCCCGCAGCGAGACGTTCCACCGAATTGACCAAGCAGGTCGACCGGACGACAGCTGTTAATTTGCTATTGTTTCTTCGCGATGCCATCGATCGCCACCCCAGCGCTAGAAGCGCGACGGTTCCGTTGTTCTTTTCGCGTGCCACTAGCGGGCCCGCGTCACCCGCACGTCAAGATTTCTATCGCAGCACAACCGAGGGCCCTGCATTGTGGTGCTGCTTGTTAGCTTGCATGCGCCTCCAACGCAGCGCACGCCATCTGTTGTCAAATGTTTGAAGCGGTTTGACGTTTCGTTCGTTAGTGGCGGTTCTAACCGTCACACAAACACACACAAACGCGCCACAAAAAAGCCCCGTTTTCGTTGCTGCTTCTACCTTCTCTGCAAGGGTGGAGGCTTCGAGCCTTGCATTTTGCTCCATTCTCCTCATAGGCTGTAATTTAAAACAAGCCCCGCGCTCATCTCATCGCACCGCAAGCAACCAGAAATCAATTATCCTCCGCAATTCGTCAGCGTTCCATCGCCATCAGCGGCCACTAACGTCATATTATCAGTTTTTCGGTGCAAGATAGCAAGATTGATTGCGTTTTGCTCCGGGCCGAGCACCACCTCTTTTGCGCTTGCCGAAAATTGGCGGCTTCTCGATCGAACGCTTCGTCAAAAAAATCGATTTCAGCTTTGCGAAGGATGCATCGAAACACCGTTCCCCAGCAGCAAAGTCTGTTCTGGAGAGATGTGGTGTGATAACGAAAAACTTATTAGGGGAAACGTGTTGCAAATCGTGCAAATTTTTTCGCTGACGAGTGTCTCGTCAAGAATGCGAAACCTAACCTCAAAGGTGATTGCTTGCCGCGGAAACAAACTACGCAAAACCCATTCCACCGTCCTAGCCATAGCTCTTGTCCTCCAAACCACCCAGACTCGCATAGGCGCAAACCACACCCGCGTGGACAGATTTATGTAGCAAAAGTGTTGCCTTTGCGAACGCTGTACCCGGTAGTGGAGCAGCCCAAGAACCAGGAAGTTCGCGGCAGGAACATAACCCGCACCGCACGCCACCCAGCGCACAGTGTCTTTTGTTTGCCGCACGGTTTCTGTTCTGTCTTTTCATTCGGTTTCGATTGCCCGGTGTCGATTAAAGTGCCGTTAGTAGTAAGTCGACTTTATGGGCCATGATTCGGGGTTGGGCAAGGTTCCTGGCGCGTGCCTTTGCTATTGGCGAGTCTCATCACTCGCCCTTGCAATGGTGATAAACCGACCGATACGTGCCTTCGGTGGATGGCTTTTCGGCGGTGGGTTTTTCATCGCCCGAAGGTGGTGTGGCACACAGGCCTGACCGGTTGCACCGCTGTATCGCGATCGAGGTGTGTTGCGGAATAGTTAGCATCACTCACAAGCTTAATGCACGCAAGGAGTGGACTGGACATGACACGGAAACGGTTCTGGTTCTGGAGTCGATTGAACGGGTCACGTCGATGACATAGAACGATATGTAGGAGCATTTTGTAGCCGTGCAAACATACCTTGCGGGGAGTTGGACTGGGTTTGAGGTTAGGCTGAGGAACTCTCTATGATTTCTATGAAATGAGATACTTTATCACCCTCCAGAACTACCTGCCAATGACTCAAACGTCGGCCTTCATAGGACCTTCTCATTCCCATGGCTCCTCTCAACACGAACAACCTGAGAATCCTCCGACATTCGTACACGTCCCGGAACTACCGCAACGACATGTTCCTCTACGACCACGAAATGTCACTGCCAACGCTGTCGGAGGATGATGTCACAAAACATTTGCCTGTGGGGCAAACCGAAGCACAAATCAAAGTTTGACCGATTAAAGCAAGCAAACGACAGAAGCGCGCGATCCCGCGAAGGTCACACGCCGATGTTTGACATTTTGTTTTTTTGTTTTTCGGGAGGGTGGAGAGACTTGTTTCGGACCCGTGCCCGGGGCGGGACAATGGACAGCCTTTCGACATGCGGGACTTCTGTGGGACTGGTGTCCGTCCGGGCCCATCTCGCACCTTTCCGGACGAGCTCATTGTTCGCGCTGTCAACGGGCCGCTGCCGGAAGTGCGTCCGCGTCTAGTTTGCCTAATTGCAATTGTAACGACGCGCGTGCGAGAATGTCGTGGGAATCAACCACGGATCAAGGGCGTCGCTCTTTGGGCTTAACGAGACAAGAAGGCGGAAGAAGTTGGCAGGAGTTCAAAAAAGAGTTTGGTGTACATTGTCACAAGAAAAACATTAAAAACGTAGTTTAGAACTTCTCGTACTTTGAGTGCAATATCTTCAGGATCAGGACGTGGCACAAACTTTTAAACCCTCAATCCTCGCTTCCTTTCTTATCTCGACCAGCTGTACAAATGTCCAATCATAATCGATCCAACAGCAATGTCGATGCCTGGGATGGGATCATGCGATTCTCGCGCGTACGACCACTTTGGACGCCTAACACCGGATGCTGGGGACGTGTGGCAAAACGGGTGGATTATTTCCTTTCGTCAGACTCGCAACAGACTCGCGGCTGCGTGCTTGCGCTTGGGAGTGACTGGCTTGCTGCTGTTGCTGCTGTTGCTGCTGCCGTTTCTTGCCTGCAAGGTCGCCCAGTTTTTATAGGACTTTAATTTTCGCTCCATTCTACGGCGGCAGACCCGGGCCGGTCGAGGTAGTCATTATTATTCGCTTATGTGGTGTGGCGTGGCTGGTTCAGTCGTCCAGTTTTAAAGCCATGCGCCCCTTTACAGAAAAAAAAACCCGAACCGAAGTCTGCGCCGGCCAGAGCGAGACGGTGCGCTAAGCGAATGGTTGGTGCTCCTGTAAAGCCTGTACGGGTGAAACAATCGAATCGCGAGACAAAACGGAGTGCGGATAGGGTTTGTCCACTACCCAGTATGGACGGGGCGGTAGCCGGAGCCGGAGGGTGAGGACAAAAAAGGGGCAGAAACAGCACGCCCAGGCTTATGTCGAACGTTTCCCTCGGCCGTTCTGCTCTTCCCGTCCCTTGTATCGGCCATTAAAAGGTGCAAGTAATGTAGTGCGTGTTTTTTCTTTCTGTAATCGTAAGCGTATTAAACGAGAGCAAAATGGTCTTGTAAAAGTGCGAAAGAGATCGATCACGGATATCATGGCCAGCCGTGGAGGACAACCAACTAGGGGCGCTGTCGGCTTAGCGTTCGATCGATGCGACAACGCCCCAGCTTCATTACATATTCATCCCAAACACTATCGATCCGAGCGGGCGGGAAGGAAATATCATGGGTTCGACAATTTTGAACCATATACATCGCCCCAAAATATCACTGATCTACGATATTTAATATTCAACCCGTAGCTATAAATATTCAACGCCAAAATAGAACGATATAGGCAGGAGCCATAAAACACGCAGTCGGTTTTGATTCCCTCCGCTTGCGGCAGTTCGCGGGCTGATAATTTGAGCTAGGACCGTTTTAATGGGGCGCTCCAGCGACGAAGCGAAAGAATGCGCCATAGAATGCTGCGAGAAGACTTGCGGCGTTCGGACGACGGGGGACGACCATCCCACACGCGACGCCGATTAGAGATTAGCACGTTATGCAAATGTATTAATTAGACTATCGGGCTGTTGCTGCAGCACACCCACCCCGTGACGCCTGTAATAAAATGGCAGACATTGTAGTTGGTGACCGAGAGGTCGTACCAAGATCACATCTAATTGTGATGGCGTGGCGGTGGAGTGGGCTGCTGAGAAAGTAGCACGGAATGTTGGATCGGGAGCAACACAAACAACAACAAAAACCATCCCAGAACACTGTGCCGTTTGACAGCTGTCAAATTGGCTTGCTGTACGAGTTGTCCGTTAGGAAGATGTGAGGCTTTACTTATCATTTCCTAATGTCCAACGATTGTCCAACAGATGTTCTTTTC
>JXWZ01006168.1:0-20001 GCA_000956215.1 Anopheles farauti No. 4 | reverse complement strand
CGCTTGATTGCGAACGAATCGGTGGACAAATTCGCTGCAACAACCGGCATTTCATCACTCATCACGATTATTCATATGGTTTTGTAGATTATTTGCAATATTACCATAAGTTAGTTCGGTTAAACCACTGATGTTTATCCAAGTTTCATGTGTGTATGTGTTTGCTTTTATTTAATTCTTCGCTAGTTATATAATCCTACTTACTTGTTCATTGTCACTACTGCCAACCCATTTGTTTTCACTCTCTTGAATCGTCTTATGCGTGGTTGCATGTTTGTGTAAAGAGTTTTTCTTTTTTTTTCGTTAATAAACTGCTGCTACTAAAAATCTTACCAATCTTACTTTCGGAACGGTGTTGCCGATGCGGCCGGCCATCGCGATTTACCGCGCTTACCGGATGAACTTTTTTTTTTGTTTGTTCATTAATTAGAATATAGGTTGATTCGTTCGCATTAACCACTTCCCGCGAGGGAAGTGTGCTACTCATGTGGTGTAAACTGTAGTTGTTATGTACAAATAAAGGTGTCACACTCTCGGTTCGGTTAGGAAAACAACAAGGAAAAAAAAAATAAAAATAACAAAAAAAAAATCTTATAAAACCTTTAAAAAACCATGCAAGTCAATATAAAACAATTGTAAACGGTTGAAAAGTGTTCCTATCGTATGTAGAAAACACGACTGGAACGAAAAGAACGCAAAACGGTGGTAAAACAAATAACACAAATATCGGTTGTAAAAGATAACTTTGCACTAGAATCCTGTCGCTGTGTGTCTAACTTGCTTTATGGTACGGAATTGGTTTAGTGTTCGTGCTGGTTGGGGTTTTGCCTCTTTTAACTCACTCCTGCTTCTGCTTCTGCCTGGTGCTACTGTTGCGTATAAGTGTTTTGTTGCGTTGTGTAGTTTGTTTTGTTTTGTTTCGTTAAATATATCACAGTATTTGCTGCCTTACTCATGTCGATTTCGGGGAAGAGATGAACGAAGGATGAGTAAAGATACATGATAAGAAACGGGAGGGCAACGCAAACACCAGAGATGCTAGAAAAGAGAGCCATTTAGAGGACGAAGGCGAAGAAAGATAAAAAGAGGGAGAACAGGAAATCAAACAAACAAAAAAAGCAAAAATACATAAAACAGATGGTTCACGATAGGTTCGTTTTTTTCATAATATCCTTTATTCTGCAAACTGTACCGTTTGTGGTTTTTGTTGTTTTTGTAGAGTAATTTTGTGTGTGTGTGTGTGTTTCTTTTAATATCTTAACGTTTTTTTTCTTTGTTTGTGAGTTTTTCTTTTCTGTGTTCCGTGTTTTATTACTTGTTTATTGTAAGTGAGTTGGTGAGTGAGTTTTTTTGTATATAAGTTAGAATAATATTCCTTACTCGGTAACAATAGAGAGTGTGTGTGTGTGTGTGTGAGTGAGTGTGTTTTTGTATTGTGGGAAAGGGTGTATGTGTGTGTTTCACACTTTAACACACATTTCACACCTTCCACGTGGAAAGGGAAGCAGCAACCCCGTCGCCACGTTGCTCGCTTTCCGGTATCTGTTAAGTTATCCTTAAAATATATGTGTCTCATTCTGACTACGGACTTGTGGCGGCCGAAATGTGTGTGTGTGTGTTCCTTTCCACACCGGGCCTGGCTTCTGCTGACGCTGCTACTTACTACCGGCCTTCTAATAGTTCAGGTTTTTCGGGTTTAGTTTTCTTATTTTGTTTACCATCTGCCATCCGTTTGGTTTACCTTTCCTTTTTCGCCGTGTGCTCTCTTTTTTTTTATTAACCCTCCGCTCCGGTCTCGATATTGTTACTTGTTTCATACTTGTTTTAGTTAATTAGTAATAATAATAAAAATGTATCTCCTAGCTATCTAAAAATATTTTTACCTTTTTTTCCTCTCCTAACCCATCCACTTTGCTTCTTGCCCTTTCTTCTCGTTCGGTTCGGTTTTTTCTTAATCTCTTTGCTGAATTCTGAGAAGTGTTATTGTTGGTTGTAGGTTTTTTTTATCTTTTCTGTGTGCGATTTAGTTTTTGCATGATTTTTTTTTGTTTATTAACCCTTCCGTTTTCTTTCCAGGAAGAGGGAAATGTTCTCAAGAGAAAGGTATGAAGGATTGTGAGGTGTGTATTTGAAAAGGGTAATAAAAGGAAGTAAACAAAATCGACGTTACAAGAATAACTCAAACTTTACTATGAACTATAAAGATTTGAAGAATCTTCTCGTAAACCAGAAGAAATGAACCCCCGGTAAACTTTTCCACACAACTATTCGCTCGCAATTACCCACGTTTCTGTTGTCCCATTGCTTCACTCCATTTGTTTTCCGTTCGTTTTGCCGAAAGATATGTCATGCTCAAAAATACTTTCCACGTTTTCAACGCATTCGCTTCACCGCTTCTGATAACGAAAGTGAATCTTTCCGATGCCGATTCTTGTATGTTATGTTCGTTTTCCCCCTTGTTTTTTTTTTGTTATGTTCACGAGGGCAACTTTTCTTAAAACTTGCCTCCGTGAATCAGTCTTCAAGACAAATCATATTTGATTTCCAACGCTCACGCCCAACGCCCCACAGGCGCTGCCCACAACGGGTTTCGTTTTGTGCTCCGCTAGAGGGAGCGCGCGTCTCAAAGCAAAATGGGCGAAAGCGTGTCCGGGAGCGTTTCCAAAGCCAACTGCGCCGAAGCCATACCACACTGTCACATTTGCAAAGCGAGCCGGGATTTCTTTCAAAGCGAATTTTGCGGAATTTGTTTCGTTCAAAATTACAACAACAAAAAAGAAAAACAAATAAACGGAAAGACAAAAAACAAAAAAAAAATGGCGAGCATAAAGTGAAAAACCGAATTGATGAGAGATGCCAACGAGCAGCTTAGGAAGGCTGAAATCAAGAAGAAGCCCACTCAAAAGGAAGAGGACAGACAGAAGCCAGACAGAGGAGCATGTGCTTGGCAGGGCACCTCGGAAGGTGTGTCCCACTTCCAGGAAAAAAAGCATGCAGCCATTTTAGATTTCTTCTTGCGCTAGCGATGGTTATTATGCTTGTTTGTTTGTTTGTTTGTTTGTTTGTTTGTTTGTTTTGCACTTTCTCTTATTTGCTTTTCATTTCCGTTTGTTTTCTCTTTTCTTACCGTCCACTGCGTTTTTATCTCGTTCGCCTTTTCCATTTATCTTAGCCTTACAGTGACGTTCATCTTTCGTTCGCACGCACCGCACCGCTGGAAAGAAAACTGAACTTTCTCACATTCTCGGGACTATGGGTATAGGGATGTTTGTTTCGGTTTCACACATTTTAAAGTTTTTATTTTCTGATTTTTCTCTTTATACTTTTCTGAAGTAGTAGTTGCCGTAGTGGTTGAATTTTATGTGTTGTTTTTTTTGCATGTTGTATATTTGTAGATCATTCCAATTCTTCCACGAACAAAAAAAAAATACACAATATAATTAGAGGAAACGAAGAAAACAGTGCAACGTAAACGATAGAAAAGGGAGGAGTTGTCAAACAGCTCGAACAAAACGCATAAACAAAACGCTAAAAGGAAAACATATGTGCTGGCAGCGAAATCTTACAACCTTTCAGGCGCTTTCGGTAACCTTAAACGGAAAGGAACGAATCGGTGCACACGGTACGGTGTGCACAGGTAAAAACAATAAACAACTTAAGCAAAACACTGCACCTGATGTGGCCAACGAAAACCAACGCTTAACAACTAAAATTATCATGTTTCCTTTTTTTTTCTTCTTGTAATAGAAATACTTTTTTGATTCCGTGTCAAACAGTCATGGGCAGGATGGGTTCCGAAAGATGGCCAAACGAAAAACAATTTGCAAAAGAACACACAAAATTGCCGATTTCTGTTCGTGTGTGTGAGAGAGAAAGAGAGTGTGGATGTGACAACTTCCCGCTTCCTCTAGTCGAGAAAATGGTTCCCCTATTTGCCTGTTTTCCGGCTCATTCGTTTTCCTCTACTAATTTGTTATCCGAGTTTTCATTAACCTCCGCATCGGTGTTTGTTTATGTTCTTAAACTTCTTACACCTACATATCAATAATAATCGTTATAATCATAATCAATAATGTACAAGTATATAGAACATATAAACTATACGGTTTTTTGTGTTCTTTTTTTTCATTATCGTTGCTCCAATAGGACGTGATTTTATATCATTTTTAGTAGTACTTTTACTTCAAACGTTTTTGTTTTGTTCTGTGATGTGTGTGTGTGTGTGTGTGTGTGTGTGTGTGTAAGTGTGTGAGTGTTTTCTAATCTTTACCGCACGTTGCGTTTGACAAGAGATTCATGTTTTATTCCAGTTTTGTTTTCGTCTGTTTGCTTACTTCTCATGCTTCCTATCTTTATCACTCACATCGTGTGTTTTATGTTTTAGACTTGCTTTATTTTAAAGACCTAACGGCGATTTCCGCTTCGCTCTGCTCACTTTCCATTCTGAGTTTCACTGGTTACAACGCTTAAAAATCGACTGATCGAACACGACTGATATTCGCAGTGATATCCGTGAACACTGCCACGAGCAAGTAAAAAAAAAAAACATTTTGTTCATTCCCGTCCACAAACGCAACATGAACAAAACGTTTTTCTTTCCTCTCACCGCCTCGTTGTTGTGGATGTGTGGGAAGAGAAGGAGATAAAAGTAGCTTTGTGAGAAAGAAACGGACACACGGGTGAATAAAAACCCGCTCACATCCGGAGTAGTTGGTGAACGCTTGGGTCGGATTGTTGTTTTAATGTCGTGTTATCTACTCTCCTCCTTTGCTTTATTGTATTAGAGAGAACCCTTTCACAGGTTCGAATCAACCCTTGCACTCTTGCTGGTAAGTTTTCTCTTTTTCATGTTAGGATTTTTTCTCTCCGTTCGTAACTATCGTTGACTAATTTTTCAATTTACGATTTTTCACCGTTTTCCAACAGTGTGTGTTTATGTTTGTTTTTAACACCTTACTCAACTCGCGGGAGTGAACTAAATTTCCTATAGGTGTGTAGAACGAACGTGTGTGTTGTTTGCGCTTATGTGTGTATGTGAGTGTATGTAAGTTAGTTCTTTGGAGAACTTCGATGTGACTGTGCGAGATGTCTAGTACATATCTCGCCATTATCCTCCCTTCTGTTTCTTCTGCTTCTGCCCTCTCGCACACTCACACAGATGCACTGACAAACACACAACCACACACACCCACACCCACACACACACACAAACGGAAACTGTATGTGCGCCTGATCGGTTTATTCAGTTTACGAAGTAATTGAATTAGTACAAAATTGTAACACTATCTCTTCCTCTAACCGCTTCCCCTCTCCCCCTCTGGTGTGTTTGGGCTAGATTCTTATCGCATTCGGGTTTTTGCATTCACTCTTTCCCACTTCACTTTCCTTCTCTTTGCTTGATACTTCTTCTCTTCTTGTTCACACATACACATACTAGAACACTATCGCAATATATCTGCGTGTTGATGAAAAGTTGTATAAGTTTTTAGATCTTATTCTTGTTTGTGTTTCGTGTCGTTTTGTTCAGTATTTGTGTTTCTTTTTCTTCTTCGTTTTAGTTTGTTTGTTTTGTTGTCGTTTGGTTTCTTAGAAATAATATGTAAATATTTTTTATCAACCATAAGATTATTTGTTATAGTTTTTTTTTCTCCTCCTTCTTCTTATCCATTTTGTTATCCCTTCCTTTTCCTGCCTCGCTTCGTTCGATTCCCACCGTCTCCTCACCAACTACTACTATGGCTAATGCACCCGATAGTTTTTTTTTCTTCTTTTTTTTACCACACAACTTGCTTCTTCCCTTCCCTCTTCTTGCACTAATGACTAATTCTGATTACAAAGAATGATTCCTTTCCTATGCTCTACTCCGCACGCGTTGCTGCTTATTACGCAACACACGTAAACACGATACACGAGCAAAAGAAATGAAACCAAAAAAGAAAAGACACATTTAATAAAGTACTAGGTTTGCTAGGATTTTATCTCACTTCGGTTTGCTACTTCACTGTCGCTCCCGTTCTCTCTATCTGCTTGTTGTGTCTCTCCGCCTACCTTTCCTATTTAATTACTCATTATCGCTTGTTTTTTACTCCCCGGGGAGGAATTAAGGTAATGTAATGTATCTAGATGAACGCATTTCTTTTTTTTTGTGTTGCTTCGTTGCGTTTTCTTTTACGACTTTTTTTTTGTTGATATATTTATATACTTTTAATATATTTATTATGATTTCTTTTTTTCCCCGACAAGGACAAGGAAAAGAGTTGAAATATCAAATTTCCAACGCGCGAAACGTTTGACGTTTTGCGATTTGTGTGGAGGAAAGTATCATAACAAGGAAATAATATATATTAAAAAAAAAAAAACAATTGTAGAAAATGTAAAACTAGAACCAAGAGCACGTAGGGTATTAGAAGGAAACAATGCTATTTTGGTTCTTTTTCGGAACCCCACAAAGAAAAAAGGATATAGAAAACAGGCAATAAGTTGCGCTGCGATAAGCGCTTTTTAAATTAATAATTTTATAGGAAAAAAAAATAACATTCGCCCTACCGCCTCTCACCTACCACATACACACATACACTGAAGGAACTGGATACAAAATTGTTAGTAATATTTCGTTAAAAATATCAATAAACGCGTGCTCGCGCGGCTACTAAACCATCTCGCCCTCCCGCACTGAAATTCCATTGTAAAATAATACTCTAGAGAGATGATGAGTTCGTTCGTGGATTTTGTTTTGTTTTGTCGCTCAACCACCCCTTTGCATCCCACGCGGGGGATGGTTTGCATTGTTTGATTTGTTTGTTTTTTTTTTTTTGTTGTGTGTTGATAATACGAGTCGAACGAATGATGTGAGGGAAGGTGATGAAAACGTACGCGGGAGGCACGGCACGAGCGACGGTGACACGGTGATGATTTATAGATGGGAAACTGATGTTTGCTTTTTTGTTTTCTCTCGTTCTGTTTTTCTCCACCAGCCAGATCGTGTTTCCTCCTGTGCCCCTCTCGGTTGGTGTTGGCGCTTCCCCGTCCTGGCGTGGTTTTGCGGCTGTTTTTGGAGCTTGAGATTCGGATGGCATTCATCGTTCGTTTCGTTCGTTCCGCGCGGGCTGGTTTTGGATTTGCAGGATAGGATTGGTAGCAGGAAAGGGTCCACAGACGGTCGAATCTGGTCACGATGGTCGGGTCGTCGCCGACGTCGTCTTCCGATCGGCGCGGTACGATCATAGATTCTCGGCTAGCTTCGCTGTGGCGGCCATCACGTTCGCCGGTGGCAGTACTATCGGTATGTGATAATATTTACACTGTTTCCGCTTACACATTCCCTTCGCATGATCACGACAGACCGCCACTCGCTGATCACATACTTCTACTTTATCACCTGCGCCGGGGAGAAGGGAAAATGGACACCGGGAAGGGAAGTCGCCGGGGAGCAGTGGAAGAGAGAAAGAAATGGACAATGTATTCGTCGCTCGTCGGTCGTCGCTCGCCAGGCTCGATGGCTGCTGGATCACCAGCGGATCCAAACCGTACTTACACTCCATGAGATGAACGAATCTACAGGTTGGACGCGTGCACATCGATCTATTAAAATCTTGGCACACCGGGAGGGTGTCCAGTAACTGTAACGGGCGGACAAGAGAGACAAACTTTCGATTAGGGTGATTTTTAATTTGCACTGCAACAAGTCGGACCGATGGTTACGGGCTTAAACGGTAGTTAAGGGATGAACAAAAAAAAACAAAGGAATAAAAATGGATTAAAACTAAAAACGCTAACAAACTGTTCAACAAAAGAAGAAAACAATATAGGAACAAAGGGAGGGGGAGAATAAACGCTATGTATAAAGGGAGGTGGGAAAATTGGGATGTAATTGAGAGAAAGAGAGAGAGAGAGAGAAGGAAAAACATAATGGGGACTAGGATGTAAAAATTAACGTAAAATAAAAAGAAAGTAGTGGAGAAAAGAAACAAACTAAAGGAAAATAAATTTAAAAAAATACAACAATAAAAACATCAAAAACGGGGATATGTTAGATAAGTTTAAAAAAAAGTGAGGAAAACAAACGGAAACTGATCAGTATCGATACCAGCTCCGCATGGGTCCTTTAGTTTCATATTAATCTTCTGCAAGACGAGGAGAAAATGCGAGTCGTAAACGGTAGAGAGAATGAGAGAAAGACGGGAGACGAACGGGAGTAGAATAGTAGGAGCGTGGGAAAACAAAAACAAAAAGAAAAGACAAAAAACAATTGGAGACAATTTTAAAAACGAGAAAAAGGCCACTTTCACTCCGGCGGCCCAAAAATGGGCCGGGAGTAAAGCAATTTCTTTGCATTATTTTCATGGTTTCATGGCTTCGTTTCATTCGAACTGCGTTCAAACGAAAGCGACTGCAAAACTCTCTACAATTTGAGCTTATGTGTGTTTGTGTGTTTTTTTTTACAGCCTACTACTTTAGTACCGACTGTATTTGTAATTGTTGCGTAGTTTTGCTGTTCTCTGTTAGTTTCGGTAGGGTGGATTCGGTGCGTGTTTTCGTTTGTATTTGTTTGCCATTTTTTTTTCAAGAAAAGGGTTTTGTTTTGCGTTGATTTGATGGTTTGATTTTTTTCTCCAAAATATTTAAGCTTCCTTGAGTGCGAACAATCGTATCGTGTTGGTGGACGCGTTCCCTTAATAGACTTATCGGGTCGGTTAAGAAAGTCCTGTGTGTCTGGGGTTCGTCATTTTTTAGTACCCATCAATTGGTTATAGGTTATCTCTGTCCTTCAAAAGGGGAGAGTGGGTAGAGAGTGTGGCGGATTTGTTAGCTCGTTGCCCACCGGAAAATGGATAGTGAAGAAGGCACCCGCGTAAGAGAACACGAAACAAAGCGAGAAGCGTCGAAAGCGCAAAAAAAAACACGCAACCGAAAAGAAGCAAATGAGAACGGAAACAAAAGTTAAGGGTAAACTGTCGAAACAGCAAAAAGAGCGACACATTCGAAGCGTTCAAGAGCAGGATGCGATGCACCTGATATACTTTTGGTTGTTTTTTTTTTTACTAATGAAGCCATCAAATTCGTTCAAGTGTGTTTGTTCGAAAAGATTAATATATCCAAGACCCGTTTATTTTCAGGCAAAAGAAGCGTCCAGTTAGAACAAACGTGCGTGCTAGTAGCTAGTAACAAAAAAAAAAAAGCAAACACCTTCTGTCACCATTATTTACTCGACAGCGAGAATGCAAAAGACAAAGAGAGAGAGAGATAGCAAAAAAAGAGCAAATGACAGCTGTCAAAAATTAAACCCGAAAAAAAATACGTCAATATTCTGTCAAAATTCTGTCAAAGCGTGATATGAGTCAAGCAAGGTTTATATAGTAAATAGTGGTGGTGTTGTTTGAAAAGCAAGCTATCTGCCAGATGCAACTCGGACCTGCCCATTCGAATCGGTGTAAACGACGTACGGTGCGTTCAGCGGGATGTTTGCCGACGAAGCTGCTTTCGGTTTCGTCGGTTTGTTTTCATTCGAAACCAGCCACAAACACACAAAACGATAAGCCGGGCGTGTGCAGGCATTCAAAAAAAAAAAAAAAAAACGCGATAATATTGCGTTTGTGTTCAATATTCATTTTGAGAGATGTAATTTTTTTTTATCCGACAAGTGTTTGTTTCCAACCGGATGTGATGAACGGATTGATATGGTTTATTTTTTATTTTATAAGGTTGTTTTTGTGGAGAGTGGTTTTGATTTCCGGATTGGGTTTGGGTGGTTGGTTTTTAATTTTACAATGGCACCATTTAATTTTGAAATTATCCAGAAGGGAGCAACGTTAGGGGGTGTGCGGGTTGTATTATTTATTTTCGATTCGAACGAACGAAACGGTTGCGGAGAGTATTGATGAGAAAGAAGAAAAGGGTGTGGGAATGGGTGAGGAAATGCATTCAATTAATATTAATCAGGCACACACGGTAGCAAACCCGAATTATACATTTTTTTGTATTTTTTTCCCCCATGCATTCAGTCGTTTCCACGCCGTGTCCACAAACAGAGCCATTGTGGTGCGATGAGGGCCGCACAATGAGGTGCGAATAATATTTTTACACCATCACCACCCGCCAGCGGGTAAAAAAACGTAACGCAAGCATGAAATTGTAACGGAAAAAAGAGAGAGAGAAAGAAAAAAATAAAACACAAAAAACAGCCTTTAAATTAAACTGATTAACCGAATTACTTTGCACTCGTTGCCGGTGGCAGGATTTGGTTGTAAAGCTTGCGTGGAGGGGGGTAGGGTGGTTTGGGGTCACGAAAACCGCATCTGGCAATAGTGGGGTGGGCAAAAAATCGAAAGCGTTAAAGCGCAACTGTTGTCAATTTTCGCAGCAACTGTCAAATACGTCAAGAGTACATGCAACACACACAGAAGACACACACAGAGACACACTTGTCAAAGGCGGAGGAGATGTGTGACAGCTTCTCGGTTACGTCATAAACTTAAGTATTTAATAGTGAGGGGGTTAAAAAAAAACACAGCCCTACGTCTTAGGCATAAGGAAGCACGCAAACAAGCTAACAAGCTGTTGGTATGGGTATGTTTATAAAGCGGTATCGTTCAAATGTGGGGTTCGGTTTCAAGCGTCAACGCTTCAATAATACAAGATGGCAGATGGCACACATCGAAAGCGTTCGTCCATTCCGGTTGCTGTTCGGTTGGCCCGTAACAGGCAAGTAGTGGGTGATCAGCAATTACAAGCACAAAAGGGCGAGGAAAACACACCGTCCAGGGTTTACTTATTGCTTTACTAGGAAGCACAGGATGAAAGGGGGGGAGAGAAGAGAGAGTGAGCGATAGAGAGCGTGGGATGATGCAGTCATACAAAAAAAAAACAAAAAAAAAAACGTGGGTACGAAAGGCTACACGTCGAAAAGTGTGTACGGTTTCGGTGGGAATTTTCATTACTGCTTAGCTCCATTACACGACGGCTAAGGCAAACGCGTTTGTTTATGCTTTTTAAATGGCACAGAAACACCAAAAATACAAATCGTCACTATTCTACGCACGAAGTCTAGAGCTGTTGATATCATTAAAGGTTTGGAAGGGAGTTTCGGGAGCAAAGCAGCATGTAGTGGTGTGTGGTTGTGTAATTCGTGTTTTGTTTGTTTGTTTTTTTTTCTTTTGGGAACTGGTTGGCTTGGTTTGGTTCAATAATGCAAATGCTGTTCAATGTTCAATGTTTGCAAATACAGAACGGAGCACACGGATTTGTAAAGAATATAGTGAACGTACGATAGGAAGCGGTAGTCAAATACGGGGACAATGGGTGGCAATATGGTTGCAATCAAATAAATCTATCACTTATGACATAAGAAAAACACACCGAATTACATTGCAAAAGAATCTGTTTTTTGTTGTTTGTTTGTTCACATCGGTCACTGAAACTATATAGGGGGAATTTGTTTTTTTTTTCTTCATGGGGTTTACTTAGCACAGCTATTAAAAATATCATTTTGGAAAGAAAGGGAGAAAAAATGTAACAAAACCGATAGAGAAAATTTTAATAAAAGAAAGAAGCAAACAAAAGAAACGGGATAAAAGTCGAAAGCTTTGAAACCTTCGTGAAAGTAACGGAACGAGATATGGAAGAGGGAAAGGATCGGGCGAGGGGCTAAAAGTAAGTGGAGAGAACAATAGAAAAGTAATACTAACTAACAAACACACAAAATTGTACTTATCGCCTAGGTGTTAGAAACTAACTACGATTTCGAAAAACCAAAAACACTACTAGAAGGCAATCAAACCAGGACGTATCTGTGTGCATGTTTGTGTGCATGTATGTGGGTGTGCGTGTCTGCGGTTAGTGGGTGGTGGTGGAGTTGATGTCGGTGCCAGAAGAATCATCGAAGTGGAAAAGTGTTAAAAGCGCAAAAAAAACGAATAAAATAAAAAAAAACAAAACGAACAAGGCAACAACAGTGGACCAGTTCAGTGGTTAGTGTGATCTGTAAAGTAAAGAAAAGAAAAGAAAAAAGAAATAGGGAATAATATAAACAAAAACGAAAGAAACATAAAACAAGGCTAGCTTTGTAAAACAAAAGTATGAAAATGTAGCAAAAGGTAAAATAATATAAATGAAAAGATTAGCGAACGGAATGGGGTGTACGGATGTGCGAGTGTGTTTGGTTGTTTTGTTTTATGGCGAGTTTATTGGGTACATGTTTTGTTTGGTTTATTTTGTTGATTTTGTTAGTGTGTGTTTGTGTGACGAATCTGATTGTTGGTTTTATGTTATATTTGTTTTTTTTTTGTTATTTATGACAGCCGGAGTTAGTTACTTAATCACGGGTAACAGGTAACGCTTACGAAACTAGGAAACTAATACTACAAAAAGCATATAGCAGTGCAATTCTTACCTCCTATGCTCGCAACATCAGCCGAAGCGCTTATATTATGTACGATTATATATGATACTCATTTTGCTTAAAGATATATATTTGTTTTTGGAATATATATATTTATATAATTGATATTGTAGAAAGAGAAGTAGAGAAAATAGGTAAACATACATGTATATATATAGAGAGAGAGAATATATATAATTGTTTGCCAGTAATGAACAAAGAACTGAAAAATTCCAAACATAATGGATTATATTGATGTACTTATATGTATATATATAGTATAAATTTTAAAACATTTGCTGAAAAACGGGTGATGATCGTACGGTTCGCACGAAAAATATGATCGTCCATTGACAGTACACACACACACACACACGCGCGCTAGTGAAGATGAGCTGATTCATATGCTGTAGTGTTGCTTAAATATTCTTGATGGTGATTGGGGCGAGGATAGTGATGATACTTGCAGGCACAGGCTTACAAATATGGAGGACAACGTTTTATGATTTTATTCTTAATGTTGTTTGTATGTGTGTGTGTTTTTTTTTGTTGCATTCCATATCTTATTAAATACCGGCGCGTTCACAAGAATACACAAATCGAATTACACTTAAACTAAAAAGTGGTGGTAGTCGAGAATGGCTGGGTAGAAAGAGAAAGTACGGAGGCGTTGGTGAAGATAAACAATCGAGCAGGTATGTTTTGGGATCTAATTGTTGTTGCTGTTGTTGAAACGATGTTGAAACAATACGGCAAACGAAGATTGAAAGTGAAACTATACAGCACATGTGTCGTGTATGCATCGAGGTGGACCCGAATAGTATTGGCAGCGAAATAAGGGAACATAACGTGTCCACTAGGCCACCGCCAGTCCGTTAAAAGCGGCACCTTTTTCCCATTTGTTTGTACGATTATTGAAGCGTGATTTATTGTGGTTGTTCTTTAGAAATTTCGAGACAATTCGTTTTTTAATTGTTTTATGTTTTATAATATTATTTAGGCCCATCGACAGCCCCAAGCCCCAGCAGCGTGTTGTGATGAGAAAAAAAAAGACGGAACACTATGGTATGGTAGTAATGGTGAAAAAGATGTTAATCACGAAAATGAAAAACATCAACAGCAAATCTTTCCCTTTCCCTCCCCCCTATAACCCTCCGGAATGTGAAGGCGTAAATGATTACCATGTACTATAGCCATCAAAACACTCCCTTACGACAGCGGGAGCAAAGCGCACGATAGTGTTTAGCGAATCTAAGACACACGATCCCAACAAAGACACTAGAGAAGAAAATAATGTCAGCAAAACGGAACGAGGTGTTGGGAGAGCTAAATGGGAAACGTTTGAGGGGGTGGAAAAGATGGGATTACAAAACAGTTGGGCGCTGAGTAGTACGCGAAAAGCTCTTTAACTAGGCTGTACGATAGCTAATACAATTAAAAAACGGATAGATGACACTGAATACATCCGACATCTCGCTAGCTGGCTGGGAGTAGTTCACATGCGAAAGAGCAACACATCCGGAAGACGAAAGTGAGCGTGCGCAAAGGGTGTGAGCGCGCCGATGTGAGCAAACGCGCACCTGTGTGGGTGTGTTTGTTGATTGGTTCTAAATATAGAAGGAAACACCGGTACAGCTGACGGTTGTTACAAAACTAAATCGAAACTATCCTAACTAACCCGCAAAGATTGAGCAAGAAAAATAAATTAAAAAGTGTAAGCAACATAAGGAGAAGAAATAACGAAGTTGCTTGAAAATTTGCAACAACAAAAAGAAAAACGAAGTTGGAAATAGAAGAGCAAATAGAGATTCCTTCGAAGTTTGCTTCGATTGAGGTAGTTATCGACATTAAAAAATGCTACTTCACACTATTGTTCCAAGAAATAATTGAATGTTACTATCGCTTGATTGCCTTATTTGTACTTGAAACAACTGTAAAGAAGGGAAGGAAAGCAAACTAGACAACAGAAACTTTTACATACTCGAGCGAATTATGTTTTTTAATATCTTTTGCTAGATAGCATTAGTCGGCATCGAATACTAAATGCGAAAGGCGGTAAGAAAAAATACAAGCGAAATGGAGCAAAACATACACTTGGTACGAAAGTGGAAAAATCCAAAGTGGCGAACCGAACGGAAAAAAGCGCAACAAATGAATAGCAAAGAGCGGTTACTCTACCGGGAGGCGTTTTGCTTTGTTCCTCCACATGGTACCACAAAAAAGAACTACGTGTTTGCTTGCGAGAAAATAAATATATGTGAAAATTAAAATAAAAAAAAAACACGTAAGTGAGGCTACGGAAGGCTCTCAAATTTCGGCGCCTTCCCCCGCCTTTGAAACGGGCAATGACACGTCACGCAAAACAGACACTCGGGCACGCAAATACACTCACAAACACCATTTCGAATACACGGAATCGTAACAGAACAGACAAGGCAATGAAGTAGAAAACAAAAAACCCCAAAGAAGCTAAGTAAAGCACCATTAAGAGTGGTAGAAAGAGAAAGAGAGAGAGAGAGAGAGCGAGCAAAAGACAATGACAGAAAGAGACAGAGAGAGAGTGATGGAGAATGACTGAAAACACTTCAGGTGGAACGGGAATGGCAAGAGAAACCCGGGAACGAAGGACACACGTACACCGAAAACGCACCCACAACCGGGTGGCGTTTCCTTTTTCTCTCGTTTTCCAGTTTGCATTGAATTTTGTACAAACAAGTACAGTTTGTTTTTTATTATTACATGAAATTACTAACTGTGTTTTTGTTTCGTTTCGTTTCGTTTCGCTTCCCTCCATCTTTTGTTGGTTAGTTAGTGTTCGGTGTGTGTGTGTGTGTGTGTGTGTGGTTCGGGCTGAACGGTTTTGTGTTTAAACATATTTTAACGCTCTCACACTTGTTGCACTTGGTTGTTTGCACTTTTTGCACCGTTTTGGTTGCTACCCATTTCAATTCCCTTTCTTTTGTTTTCTGTGCTTGTTTCGATTTGTTTTTTTTTGTTGTCTTCCTATTTTATCCTGCTGGTGTTTTATTCTTCCTTCTTTCTCTCTCGTTTGTGTTTTTGTTGTGTTGTATGGTGTTTTGTTTTAGTTTCCTCATTACGTGGCTTGCAATTCCTAACTCTTGCATAGTAAATAGGCATAGTTTCACAAAGTAATAGTAATAGTTGCATTGATTAGTATGGATACCAATAGTGTAAACTTCAATATTCATAAGTGTGTGTGTGTGTGTGACTGTGTTTTTTTTTGTTTGTTTGTTTTGCTTTATATTTTAAACGCCCTCTTGCGTATGGCTACTAGGATGTTTGTTTTGCTCTTACAGATGAATACGAATGAAGTCGATCAAACGCTACTGATTGAGGGGTTTATGCTACTTCGAGAGAGAATATAGTATGATTGTTCCTCTACTGCATGTTTCAATGCTTCTCACATTGGACTCTAATGGTACATCCTTTCCGAGCGTTTTCTTTCTCCTCCATCTAGCACACCGGATAAGGTATAAAGTAAGTTAAATAACGATCTTACGACCATCGAAGGTAGCTCGCCAAACCACCAACCACTAACAGCTGGTACGATAAGTTAGATAATATGAAAGTGATTGAATTAATTTTCGAACTATTTATCGCACTCACTGCGTGCGTGACATTTATCGGGAGCAAAACTGGTAGTATTAAGTATCGATTCATTACTGGTAGTAGTAATAGTATTAATAGTAGTAGTAGTAGTACCGTTCTTGTTTCGTTGTTCCTACTGCCCTGTCCCGTCTTCTATATGAATGGCCTAATGGTGCTAGTTTCGAGAACATGTAGAATTAACAGCGCAAACACTCTACCAGGCTGCCAGTACGTTGTAGAAACGTGGTCAGCTTACATGAACGCCGGAACACGAGTAGTAGAGTAGTAGAACAGTACAACAGTCGAGTCGAAAAAATGAACCTACGAAACCTATCTCACAACTAGGAACAGTTACTATGATGATTGTGCGGTAAAAATATGCACGCACACACACACCGTTTAAGATAAGTAGTTTTTCACGCACTCTAACCTTAACCCACGTGGGTCATTATGGTTAGTAGAATTTTACCGCCCGTTTACACCTAACCGCCTGTTCCGTCCGCCTTGTGTGTACCCCTCGTTGGTAACCTTCATTATGGTTTAAGTATTTGTTTCACATTTGTTTCACCGGTTTTTGCGTTTCTTCTGTCACATTTCCTCCACGTTCAACAATAGGCACTTGCATGAAACGAATACTAAAGACGTTCTGACGTTGTTTGTTTTTTGTTGTTGTTTTGTTTCATTTAATAAATCCCTCTCTCTCTTGTGTGGCGTCGTCTTGTGAAGGGGCATGTTGTGTGATTTTGTTGGAAATGAATTTGATTAGTGTCCGTCCAGGGATGCAACAGCAAAGTGGCTGGACGGGCACACGGTGGTGGTATCCGGATTGGCGGAGAGGCGGAGAAGAAACGCTTGAAATATGTTGGCCGCGAATTGTTTTTTCGCCCTCCGCCCAACTGTTCTGAACTCGCAGGCGAACTGTGTATTGTATTGTAGCGAATGGGGTTTTCCGCATGCGATGGCGGAATTTGGATAACTTCAATCGTCCACAGTAGAACTACTTTGTTTGTTGGTAAAACTCATCACAGGTTTCATGTTGTAATTTCATACCTAGCTCATCGGTAAAAAGTGTTCGGCAAAATGATACAAACAACGTGCGCACGCCTCGCACGCTACGGCTCAGGTTCAATATTACTGGACGGATCGTTTCGTTTCGTGCTCATGACTTTTTTTTCGGTTTGTTTCTCTCCTCATGGACCCGGGGTGTTGAGGTTAATTGCACTACTTCCTTCTCTTCGTAAAAAAGTACTGATTGTTCCGCTCGGTGTCACGAGAATACGAGAACGTCGAAGATTGCAGGCAAGAGGAATAACGACGGAGAAGTTCTATCCTAACGGCAGGGGAACTATATACGACGATGAGCTCTACCGAATTCGGCACCACTGGTAAACCATGTTTACTGTGCACTCGAAGAAAGATTGTGCTGGATACGGAAATGTTAGTGACTATAAAGGGTTTGTTTTTCTTATCGCTTTAAAAAAGCTGTAGGGTTCGCGAATAAGGGTTTGCCAGTTTATATGTGTGATATATTAACAAAAAAAAAAAAATGTGTAAAAGTAACCCACCAAACATGCACGTTCAGCGTACTCTTTTAAATTCAGTAGGTATTCATATAAGAATGGTTTAGTATGCGAATGTATGTAAGCAAGCAGAATAAAATTACATTGAAGAAACGAACATTTTTCGATGGATTTTTCGAAAATCGTATACCTTGCTTACGACGATCTCAACGGCTAAGCTTAGTTAATATTGAACAAAACATCATGAAGAATGTGTTAATAAAGTGGTTCACCGTACATATTTGGTCGTTTTGGAAGAATTCGAGCCTAAAAGTATGCATTCCGCACTGCAACCAACGCTTCACTCAGCAGCGCAAGCGTTTTATAGCAAACGCTTCACGTGTGCCTCGCGGCTTAGTAAAATCAGCTGTGTTAACGAGAAGCATCTTAAAGCACAGATTACGCTTGTGTGCATTTGTTTGGTGGGAACTTAGGCGATTAATTAAGCGGAGCTTTCGGAACTATTATACAGTTTCCCTGCAAAAATGGTTCATGTTAAGCCGGCGATCTGCATTTAAAAAAAATCGCGCCCAAAAGTAGCGTCTGTTGTACTACAATTTTATGGAATTAAACGAGCATACGAAGAAAATAATCACGTGAGTGATTTGGCATTGCAAAAAAATTTGGGAAGTAGGAAGTAGCAAGTTGCATGTGGCGGTGGAACCGGCACCAGAACTCAAGAGCGAGCACCATGCGAAATAAACAGCGAGAAAGAGAAAACAAAACACATGACACCGGGGACCGCGTACGAGCGGCGTCGTTGTTTTGCCATGAAAAGGAAACATGATAATAATATATGAAAGTATGAAGCATCAAACAAGACAAATCCGTCTATACAAAGCGCAGTCTATAGGTACACAACACTTATGTAATGATTCGTTCGCGACTAGTCAAATAACCGTACGGCAAAGATAACAGCTAAAAAACGGGGGTAACTAAAGAAAATACCACCAAGCGCTAATGTGTATGTGTTGTGTTAATAACCCTGCAGTGACGACACAGCTCGAAGAGAATGTCCCGGAAGCAAAAAAAAAAAGAAGGAAAGTAGTTGTGCGAGGGAGAACTTAATATAACGCTTTTTTGTTTGTTTATTAAATTGAAAAGCCAGCAAAATGGAGGATACGTTCTCTACGACGGCGAGCTGCGCGAATGGAGTAAGTATTCGTTTGGCGCAAATGCGAACACGGCGGCACTGTACACTGACGGCAGAAGGTAGAGGTTGTTTGTGAGTAAGTGTGGTATAGCAAGGATGGTATAAATATAGATGTATAATAATACGGGCAAGAAAATACAGCAAACCAGCGTCTATAAAGTAAAACAATATATGCTTGATTGTGGGCCTTAACTATACATACAACAATTATGCGCTTTACGCGCCCGGTAGTAGTAGGTAGGTATAACTAGATATATTTTTATTTTATTAACAAACTTATCCCATGGTTTTACGCAACAAACAAAGCAGTTTTATTGTGTACTTATTGAACTATCGTGTTTCATATCCGTGTACTTGTGGGGGATGTTGTGAGAGAGTGTCGGGCATTCCGTTTGATTTGGGGTAGTTTTAGAGTAGGACAGAAGCAAATTTAGGGTTTATTTATGTTTTTAAATTCTGTTTTGTTTTCTATCTTTGCTACAATACACCAAATCAAGTACACTGGGCGGGTTTTGTTTGTAGTGGAACTCTTTTTTTTTCTTCTCTTTTTAATGAACATGATGATGCGTGATATTCTGAGCGAAGTGAAAGTGTGATTGATGCATGCTGCAGCGATAATACGTATGAAACTCTACGCAACCAGTTTAGGCCGAATGGATCGATTAAAAATGAAGCCGATATATATCTACTACAAAAAAAAAACAGTACGAGTCGTCACGACCGGTAGACCCAAATCCACAGCTTTAATAGAGAGCTTACGAAAGGCGCATCAAAAAAGCGAAAAACGGAAACAAAATTCAAAACGATTTGATTATATAATTTTGGAAAAATAATTAAAATTTTGAAAAAAAAAGAATCATTAAACTGAGGAAGCAAAAACGACGTGGAAAAAGATACAAAACTATACGAAAGAAACACTCGTATGATTCAACGAAACGATATCGAAGCAGTAAAAACGTTGCGGCAAAAACGATGATAAACTGATAGTTACATAATTAAAAAAAAAAAAAACAAAAATAATAAAACTTTATGCGACAACTACGAAGCAGCGTGAAACCTGATCAGAAATGAATATGTGTCTGTGCAAAACGATGCAATAATGTGTGAGCGTGAGCGTAAGGATGCGGGGGCGATGAACTAAAAAAAAAAAAAACAACTCCACTATTAAAACACTATGGGCGCACGGGCGAGTTCAAACGATGGATGCGGAGTTCATGTTGTAGCCAAACATTGATATATATATATAATTATAGATAAGATAATTACGACAAAACTATTACATATCCAGCGTCTCGTTCCCCCCC
>JXWZ01006167.1:0-10449 GCA_000956215.1 Anopheles farauti No. 4 | reverse complement strand
CAGCAACAGCAGCAGCAGCAGCAGCAGCAGATAATTCACCAACAAATGACTGCGCCGCAGACGCAGCAAATACAACAACCTAATTCGCAGCATCAAGTTGTGCAGGTGGTCCAGGGCATCCAGCGCCACCCTCCGCATATCATCATTCGACAAGCTGATCCTTCGAAGCAATCGGCAGGGGTACAGCAACAAGCACAGCAGCAGCTAATAACACATCAACAGCCGACGCAGGTGATATTACAATCGCAGGGCTCTGCCCAACTCGTCCAGAACCGGCAGCAACAGCAGCAACAACCCCAACAACAACAGGTGCAAGTCAATACACAGCAGATACTATACGGACAGGTGTCTCAACAGCAAAACATTTCGTTGCCCCAAACCGTTCACCAGACGGGAGGCGGTCCTGTACAGCAGCTTTCAACAAAGCCTCCTCAGCTTCAGCTGCAACAGCAGCAGGGCACGCCGCAGCAGCGTTTCCAGATCGGTAAGGCAGCGATCACAATCACGTCTCAGCAGCAACAGCAAACCCCCACTATGCATCTGCAACAATCCGGCACGACGGGCACTCAATTGTTCGCCGGCGGCACGCGTCATTGTCTCATTTTGACGAAAACTCCTCAGCAGCAGCAGCAGCAGCAGCAGCAGCAGCAGCAGCAGCAGCAGCAGCAGCAGCAGCAGCAGCAACAGCAACAGCAACAACAACAGCAACAGCAACAACAACAGCAGATTGTGGTCAGCCAACAGCAAATGCAGACAAACGTACAGCAGTCTACTTTGATTACCGCTTCCCCACAACAGCAAGTGCTGCAAAATCAAACATCGCAGCAAGCTATCAGTGTGGATGTAGGATCGGTTCGACCGCGCATGGCGCGTCCACGTATGCCTAAAACTGTGAATCCCAGACCACCTCACCCCGGCATAGCTACTGTTCAGATGCGCGGACCGAGGCCACCTCTGACGGCGCAGATCATTACCACCTCCACCGCACGCCCATCGGTAGCTGGCGCCACCGTAACCCAGGGTAACACCACACAGGCAACGGCACCAACGGTGTACCATGGCATAATGACGGGCCGAAATGTGGTGTTAACGAATCCGCGTGCGAAGATAGTCACGATCAATCGTCCACAGCTAGCCTCACTCCAAGGGCAACCGCCGCGGTTAGCAATAATGCACCGGAGCAACGTGCAGTCCGTGGCACAAACTTCGCAGCAACAGCAGCAACAGGGACAAACTGCAGGGATCCCACAAATGATACAGGTCAGTTTAGCAACGCCAGTGCAACAGGTGACGTCGCTGAAAACAACCGCGGCAGTGGCAACGTCAACCAGCACGACCACTACGGTGATGCCGTTTGTGAAAACGGTTAAATCGGATGGAACAAACGCGTCGAATGATATGGAGGATCTTGAGGACAGCATAACGGCGGCTGTATTGCCTCGCCGTACGGCGGATGAGACCGTCGCAACCGTACCGATATCGGGATCGGTTTTTACAATTCAAACACAGACCCAGCAGCAGGCCTCGGTTGCTATGCAGCAACAACAGCAAGGAAATGTTTCGGTTCACTCTTTCAACGACGCCCCGAACAGTATTATCCAGCTCGCGAACGGACAGACAATGACATCAGCTCAGTTTCGTACATTTCAGGAAAAGCAACAACGTCGTCAGCAGGAAACTTTTCGGGGTGGATTTAACCAGCAGGGCCGTGGTCGTGGTCAGCAGCGTGGCATGATCATACGCCATCGTGCGCCGGTTAGTCGTGTTGCGGTGCCTTCGCAGCAAAATCAACAGATAAACACAGCGTCACAAATCACCACCACGAGCAACAATGCCACAACTGCACTTCCTGCGGGTCCGATTCAGATTTCTTCGCACCACATACTGCAACAGCAGCAAATGATGCAACCGGTAACACAGATGCAGCTGCAGGGCACGCTGCAGCAGATAACACCTACCACGACGCTTCGGCAGGTTCAAACGATCGGCTCAATGTCGGGCGACTCGGACGTGCGTGAAAGCGCCCGTATGCTGGTGATTCTGCAAAGTGGCGAACAGCGCCTGATCACGTTTACCTTGCCGAAAGAAAGTTGCACCGTGCAAGATCTGCTGGAGCAAGTGCACGTACGTTACTCGCCGGACAGTAACATCCAGTGTATCTCGAACCCAGGTGGCGATGTCGACTACATCGTAACGGTCGGAATTGGCGAATCGGAAACGGCGGAAGTAATACGGCAAGCAGAAATAACACTGCGTAGTCAATCTCTACAGCTCCAGCATCATCAACTTCCATCTCAACATCAGCAGCAGCTGCAGCAAGGGGAATTATTACCTCAACCACCTCTAACACAACAGCCAGCAACAACACAACAACAACCAGCAATGATGCAGCAAGCGTGCGTGATTCAGGGGGGAGTATCCTTCACATTACAATATTCACAGCAGCAGCAGCAGCAGCAACAGGTGCAACAACAGCAACAACAAGTTCAACAACAGCAAGTTAATTTTCGCTATGTCGACTCCTTCCGCCAGTCCGTTACGGGAGGGACACCCGTATCGACCACCGTTTCGTCCACCTCCATGCAATCCATCTTGCAAACCTCACAAACGGAACCGGATCGTAAAGAACTGCGGATCAAAGGTTATTTGGCCGTGTGTGCGCTGTGCGGCTACACCGGCCTCGATCATGCTAAATGCCAGCGGTGCAAGCGTGTTTTCACCGAATCGCCTCGCCGCGTTCCGGAGCCCGACCGGTCGGGCAGCTTAACACCGATGTCGATGAGCAATCCACCACCGCTCATACCGACTGCAACCTCGACACCCATCGGTGCATCGGTCCGAAAGTTCGATGTGTACGGTAAGAAGCAGTCAATCGGCGCGATGATGGCAATGCGCGGTGGCCGCGGTACGTCGTCTCGTTCCGGGCGGGGCCGTGGTGGACGCGGATCTAATGTGACCGGGGCGAAACATCTGGACATTGAGCCGGTCGTGCTCGAGCTGAGCAGCGAAGACGAAGCGGATAAATCACCGAGCGAAGATGGACAGAAAACGTTATACAAAACGGCGATTAACACCTCCTCGAAGGTTAGTTTGGTTGGCTCGTGTTTAAATTACGCTTACTTAATGTGTTGTTATTGTTTTCTCGGATTCGTTATTTCCCCTACTCTAGCCAAATGTATCCCAACAGGTGGTTAAGAAAGATCCACTACCATGCGAGCCAGTGACGGTTGAAAATGATTCGAGCGTTGTCAACAATGGTAAGTTTACACATTTAGCTACTAATTATTGCTAGCAGTTGGAGACACATTGTTTCATTTTCAATTTTTTTTATGATCGATCAGACACACTTTGTGTTTAAAGTATGTTTATTCTTAAAAACATCACAGAGTTGTGACTATAATCCAAACCCATACGTTTAAACTTGAAAAAAGTTACATTTTATGACTCTGTTTTAAACTCTTTTTTTCTCCGTTTTTTGAACATACTTTAATTTTAATTTCTGGCATTTTTATGCCACTTTAGTTGTTTAGTATAAATGTAATCTAAATTAATATGATCAATACTTTTTTGTAGTTGCTAGCGTAATGTCCTGCTAATATAACGTTGCACTAGATAAAACATACAAAAAATAAACAGTGCAAACATAATTTTTCCGAACCATACCGACATAAGGACGACAGAGATTTAAACCATATCAACAAGTTCCAGCATTGAATTGCGCTACACATTTTAGTACAATATTTTATTTTTTTCCTATCCTTTTGCCGCAACATACAATGTATTGAATTCAGATGTTAGTTCAGTCATTGCTTCATTACATTTTTTTTCTTCATATTTTTACTGTCCAAAAATGGAAAATTAAATCGTTGGTAGTTTGGTACTGAATGTTTTGCACGTATTTTCGTGGGAATACTAAAAATAATATAAAAAATTTAGTTACAAACTGCATTTCAATTGTACTATTTTTCGTTTTGTAAATCGATGCAAAAAATTTGCTTTGGCGTAGATGCGCAATGAATAAATAATCCTTAGTTTGTACAGATCCGTAAAATAATCCAAAAGATCTATCTCAGAAGCAATAAATCGTTTGAAAAAACTATATGTTTAGCTGGGAACGTACAGATTTCATGTCTACATACACTCCCTCTAGCGGGCTTAGTTAAAAGATCCGCCAACAACCCGGTGAAAAAGTTACTCCGCCCAGTTGCCAAATTTGACGTACGAAAAGCCGTAATGGCGTATTCGGCAATGACAATTTGTGACATCAAGAGACGGGCAAGAAGAGGCGATCCCCTCACGCTAAATTTTGTGCACTTTTGCACACGCTTGAAGTTATGTATTTGTTAAAATATTCTCCAAATCACACGTGAATCCGAATGGTTGATGTTCGGTGTTGTGTTTTGCTTGTAGCTGCTGTGTGATACAGAAGCAGCTGAAAGCGTATGCTCGCAGACTATCGAATAGTACGGGAAAGGAGCACTCACTAGGCCGACAAGGTGCTTCAGAAGAAAAGGAAGACGCTTGTGTGAAAATTTGCTGCCGATCCACGCAAAACCAATTACGCTGAGACAAACAAGCATATAATCACTGGTTTAGGGTTAGCACGAATCACACAGAGCAAAATGGTTGATCGATGTAAGATATATTTGCTGTTGTACAAACCAAACACTCCGATCCCGGCTGGTTGAGGATGGGTACATTCGGACCCATTGATCTCATTGATTTTGAACTGTGTCTGAAAGAGTTCAGTAACTTACTCCCGGGTTTTGCTGTTTTCTTTGTGATCTCGCCTGCAGATAAGCCTCGCTTGGATATCACGGATGTGAAGAATCTTCCCGACGGACAGATAACTCAGATAGATTGTAGCACCATACGGCTTGGTTCGCTGAGGTTCGAAGCCAATGAGAAGGTAAGGCGGGCGGCTTTCGAAATATTCCGTGCGTTCTGGAAAAATTAAACAATGCACAAAATCGCACCTATTTCAGGTAACCATCTCATCCAAAGGAATCCGCATTGTCGCACCGAACGTAAAGCGTGCGTCGGAGTTCGTTAGCTTGGATTTGCAGATGTATGAGATGAAAAAAGTGCTCGCTCACTTTTCGAAGATTTTGAACGTTATTTTTCTGTACACGAATTCGTCTGCCGGGGTGTATGTTCGGAAGCATCTCGAAATGGATCCTAGTTCGGAAAAGCGTAAGTAGTACGGAAAGGCGAGCAAGCAGAGAGCATAGGTACGATTACGGTATGGTTTTATTGTTCGTTTAGTTCCCTGCTTTCGCCCGGAAAATGTTTCCAACGATATGACGCGACGCATCATTCTGCTAATGGATCGTATCAGTGAGGAAGCGAAATCGATCATCAAGAATATTTTCCATCCTGATCTGTTGGAGGAAATAAGCATCCGTGATGCGAAGGAGCTGCTGCAACGCTCCACACCGATCCGGACCACGGGTACGGCGAGCGCGAACACAAGCATGGCGATGTCGGATATGAACGGCAGTTCCGTTGGTAACAAAGGCGCCGACGACGACGATGATAATGACAGGAGCGAGGTGAAGGAAATCAGAAAGTTGATAATATATCCGCCCCGCGGTGGTTACACCATCAACACCGAGGACTACCTGTGTCTGGCGAAAGACCAGTATCTAAACGATGTTATTATCGATTTCTACTTGAACTATCTAAAATTGGAAATGCTCGACGAGGAGGAACGCAACAGCTTGCATATCTTCAGCACGTTCTTCTACAACCGGCTCACGCAACTAACGACCCGGCAAGCCAAGGACGCAAGGATGCCACCGGGCCAGAAACGTCATGCACGTGTCGCCAGCTGGACGAAAAAGGAAAACATCTTCGAGAAGAAGTTCATCGTCATTCCAATCAACGAGCAGTCGCACTGGTTTCTCGCAATCATATGCTTCCCGGGGCTGGAAGGGCCGGTCACGATGACCAACAATCTACCGACGACAAATGCTTCGTCAACAGCGACGGGCAAAGCGAAGCCAAGACCCGGCGGTACGACCCGCACACGGCAGAATCTGACAATGCAGATCGGCAGCACGACAATAACGCCGGTTTCGAAACGTGATATCGAATCGATCCACCTCGGCGATGACGATATGTGCGAGCGGGACGAAGCGGAAGGAGATGAGAGCGAACTGGCAAGCGAAACGGAGGAAACGGATGATGATGAAGCGACAGAGGATGGACGGCAACCGATCAAGCAGTAAGTGTTTGCGTAATTGTTATCTTCTTCTTCTTCTTCTCATTGGCGTAACGCCCGAAATCTTGTCTGCTGTTTTATTACCGGCTAACTAGATTGATTTTACCACTATAGCTCGTGTTCTCGCTAGGGGGATACGGTCCGAATGGGTTCATGGTACTGGTCCTGTTGTGTGAAAGACCTTGGCCGCTTTAGATAAATATTTAGATTGAGATTTTAAGATAAATTAGAGCGTAATGCTTAATATTGATTTTTGATTTGAATTTAAATTTTAAATCTCTCAAGACAAGTATACGATATGGCATTGTGTTCTCATACATATACAAGTATTTAATTTGTATTTCTTTTTATTTTACCTTCCGCAGACCGTGCATTTTAATTTTTGATTCTCTAACGGGCGCGTCCAGAAGCCGGGTGGTGGCAACGCTGCGCGACTACCTAACTTGGGAATATAGAACGAAAATGCCTAACAAAACGCCCAAGCAGTTTAACAAACTCAACATGCCCGGCCACTGCGTTAAGGTGCCGCAGCAGAACAACTACACCGACTGCGGACTCTATCTGCTGCAGTACGTGGAACACTTTTTCCTGGTAAGTAGTAACGTGTAGTTGCTACTAAGTAGTTGCGTGTGTGAGCTATGATCTCATTGGTTTTATTATGTTTTTCTATGCTCTAACAACGGCACCATTTTTGCTGCATTTTGCAGGATCCGATTAAAGATTATCATTTGCCGATTAAGCAACTGCAGAGTTGGTTCGAAACGATCACGGCAACGAAAAAGCGGGAAGATATTTCGAACCTCATCAAAGAGCTGATAGAGAAGCACAACCCGGACATACTGCCGCTACTACCCCCACTTGAATTGCCCACGCAAAATGGTAAGTGCCCATGATGCACTTTATGATGCATACTTAACATCGAAAGTCTCGTGACCTGTTTCCGCCAAAGTACGAACACGTTGGAAAACAGATTGAAATGTGTAATGCAGAGGTATTTTAGATTTTACATAAAATTTCTAGTGCTGTGTGTACATTTATGCATATTGAAATGATCGTTTCAATATTCCCTACATAAACATTCACAGTTTCTAAACCAGCATTCTCGACTCCTCAGGCAGGTATTTTTTGCTTTCAGGGTGTTCGATTACGAAACAAAAGAATACTTTCAGATCCTGCCTATTGTTAGATTGAAATCGAATAATAATAATCTCTGTGAAACGTAAAATAGTTTGAAATATAATTTAAACTTAAGGTGATTTTGTATGGATTTGGTAAACAAGTTTTTATTATTACTTTAACTGGGGCAAGGTGTTAATTGTTGAATTTTGTTATTTTTTTTGTTCTACAGGTAAATTGATAATCGATCCAGACGATAGTTTAAACGATGCTGAATTCGAGGAAGATGAGATGGATATGGACGAAGAGTATGTGAGTGCATTTGATGTAACACCTAGCAGCGACGACCTTCTGCCCTCGTCGGGCACGTCCGCGAATGAACCGGAATCGAAACACGGCGATCCGGATGGCACGAGTTTGAAGCCGATAGGATCGAAAAAAATATTTAAATTCAAACGGAGCTTAGGAGGTCAGTCGCTGATCAATCGTTCGTCGGCCAGTGCCAGCGCCTCGTTACTCGATGGAAGCTTGATCTCCGAGGATGGCGTGGATAGCGGCGTCACTACAAACTCCACCACCACCACCACTACCGCCGCAACCAGTACTGGAAGCAGCAATAGCAATTCCAAACGACCGCTGGATGGAAGCACAAGCAGCAGTTACAAATCTGGTGGACAAGATGGCGTTCGGCAGAAGCTGCCACGGCTGAACAGTGATAACTCGAGCAAAGTAGTAACCTCCCAACTATAACACGATAACGCACGGATGTGGTGGGTGTGCTAGAAGCATACACAGTCTGACGGAAAATGGAATAAATTGTTCAGATGTATGATACCGATACCGAAGCGCCATTTGTACTACAGAGAGTACCGCGCGGCCATTTCCGTTGTCGTGTGTTGGAGGTTTCCGAAAATGGCTGGTCGGTGGGGGGACGCACGTCTTCTTGCATACATAATAGTTTTGTTTGTTTTGTTTCGGCTCACAGCCTCTTTCTCGTTGGTGTGAACATATAGAGTTATGAAGACAGCAATGGATCCCCTGAGATGGATACCATTTAAAATAAAATAAAACGTATGTATCGCGTTATGTTGGCAACGAAACAGATGTGCGCACCAAACAGTGGGCCGCACTGTCATGTATGGATGAATTTTGGATTTTGTTGTGATCGCTCCATTCGCCGCCATCTGCGTATAGGGTGGGGGTAACGAAAGGAAGAGCGCGGTTTAGTTGCGATAATTTCTGGCAGATGTCAGGTTAGCTAGGCATTATTGCATTGAGGTTAGGGAAATGTGATCCATTTGAGTATCATACATGATGAAGATAACCTAACATTTTCACTTTTTTTTAAATTCTCCATTGATTTTTTTTTCATTGCGGTTCCTATAGGAGACTAGGTGTAGAGTTTTACCATAAGGCAATTTATAGAACGATATCCATAATTAGCATTTTCTACCATTGTCTGTGTATTTCACATTAATAAATACATGTTGTTGATAAAACAATGTTTTATACTTATTTTTTGTCAATGGAATCTGTATGCGCTAGCAATCATACTAAATTATATGCAAAATCACTAAAGTTCACTAAGCCTACTTACCTAAAAACCTGTAATCCGAATTGCTGCAATACATGGCGAAACAAAAACAATCCCTTTCAAGGACTGACCTACAGTGTCAATAAAGGTAAAAATGAAATAGAAAAATTCAAAATTTTGTTTGCTTTTGGTGTATATATCAGGAATTCATGTTTCCTAAATATGAATGTAAAATGTAAACAAAACACGCAGTAAACCACTACACTCATGATTTTTTTCTTTTCTTTACATCTGCAGTTCCATGTATGGAGCTACGCTAGGGAATATACCATGTATGCATCATGTATGGAGAAATATTGGATCATGCCTTCCTAAAACAGCATACAATACAACAAAAAAAAAAACCAGTAGTAAAGTACCAACTATGGTACCAGCACCAAAAATACTCCCTCACAGGTACATCATAAGTATTTAATGAAAAAGAAGAATGAATACTTTTTTGTGGTAAAATATATATTTTGATTTCATCAAAACGCAGTCACTAGATTAACCGAAATTAATTTATTAATATTTGAAAAGATACATTTTAGCGCTTTTAGTTATTAAAACTTTTAAGTTATTACAAGTTATTAAACAAAAAAAAAAGGCTATTCATAATAATTCCTAAAAAAATAAAAATAATACCATGATCATACATGATTCATCCAAGCCACTTCATACATGATGAAACGTTCCATGCATGAAATGGACTGTCAATAGATTTCCTAACCACATTTTTCTGTAACTAACTCCGGCCTACCTTCATACATGCCATGTATCCAATGAAGTGACGTTCTAAATCAAGAAAAATTTCATACGGAAACAAATATCAAGTTATTATTTTGCTTCAAAGTGTTTAAAATAAGGCCAGTTGAAGAAAATAAGGCACACGTATTTTTTAAGGTTTTAGAAAAGGATTTTACTAAGTATGATAAATAACTCAATTACTAAGCAAAAGCAGAAAAAAGTGAATGTATATGTTTGTGTGTGGAATGAAACAAGGTTTATTTCAAGTTTTGTTTTGCTTCTAATCGAGCGTTTGGTAGCTAACAAACATCTAACAAGGAGTTTTTGATCGGACAAAGATTTTCAGTAAATGGTTTTTCCACGAGTACTATTCCTGTACGATACAAAGGCACTGCATCTCTAGCTTTGCATATCGTGATTTTGATTCCAAATTACATGTAGTTTTGAGGGGAAATTTTGTTTGTTTTATACAGAAAATCGTCACATCAACAAATGATTTCAGTTTTCATCCCATTTCCGCCTTGAAACATATCACAAAGTAGTTTAAGGTTCATCGTTTTGAGCTTCCCCCGTTGGCGGTTCTTCATCGCCTGCAGCGTCCGGCTTCAGGTCCTGCCCTTCTGTTTCTGGCGCTGGGTCATCCGTTTCGTTCTGATCGACCTCGTCGTACTGTTCTTCATCGGCAGTGTCAGTGGCGTCTGATTGCAGAAGTTTCTTTTTGTGCAGCAGAATCTCTCGTATAATATCTGAAATTGAACCCAAAATGGAAGGAAAGTTAATGCATCCATAT